>WOGN01008495.1:0-11275 GCA_015342105.1 Leptinotarsa texana
CATTCTGTGACATATGACATTTTGTGCACCTAACCTATCTTCCTCTATATAAATAAATAACAAAACAACTGTTGTTTATGTGGCTTGTGGAGGTGGTGTTGAACTATAAATTATATTTTGCCTCAATTGTTGATTTATGAGGATAATTTTCTTTTTTTAAAGTAGAATATCTGGGTACGTAAAAATTATTTCAAATATTTTTAGGAATGGCAGGTAAAGTTCTAGGCGCTGTTGCCAATATATGAATTAGAAACAAATTTCTTAAAAAAAAACAACATTTGAAACATCAATTTGGATACTTTTCGAAGTGAATTTGAAGAACTCATGAATTGAACTCAACTTGATTTTGTTCAAACTTGCATTTGCTGTAATAACCTAAATTGAGGAACATTCTCCATGTGAATCAAGTGTTATGTGTTATTAATTATGCCAAAAACTTTTTACACCGCATATCTATTTTTAATGAGTGATGAACATTCTTGAAATCGTAGGAAATGATTCTTCAGAAAATGTGATGTCAGCTTCATAATCATAATAATTTGCCCTCTGGACATAAAATTGTTATTGACAGAATCTTCTGTAGGGAATTTATTCTTATGATTTCAAAAATAGTCGCTCGGAGTGGTAAGGACTCCACTTCTCCAAGTAAAGTTTTATGACATTATTCTTATTCTTCTTATTTTACATCAACTTGGCCTTTGCTCCCACAGATCCTGGTCAGGAGTTTTTGCAAGTGCAGTTTTTCACACCGATAACGTGTATGATAAACATAAGTTAAATCTAATTTTTGAATTGTAAAATGACAATGACGTAGGCCGTCGTGAAAGTCATGAGCGTAGATAGAACTCTTCGGTTGACATAAAACAGGCCGACGGCCGAAAATTTCGGCGCTAGCGCTTGCAGTTGCTGAACGAGGAAGGTGAGTTCATCGCTGATGTCCGATTTATCCATCTCTTGTAGGAGAAGAAAACATGCGTTGATGAGGTTTTCGCCGCTGCGTTCGACTTTGTCGCAGGCCATTACCAGGAACGTTGTTAAAGCCTGTAAAGGTATAATAACATTATTGAAAAATAGATTTGGTCGCCCATGGAAATTATTTTGTATTGCGTTAGTCGGGGACGGAGAAAAGACTAAACAGTTAAGTAAATATTCAGTCTCTTTATGAAGTTTTCAATTGTTTAGGATGGAAACTCACAGGGTACGAGAAGCAGCGGGTGAAGAGGACGATTCATGTTTGTCGATGACTAAGACTGAATTGTTCCATGTGGTGAAACTATTAATTGTTGAGAATGTTCTAAGCTTCTTTAGTGAGTGATCAAGTTGGAGAGATATCAAAACTTTATGTGTGGTTGTGAGTAGATGCAATGTTCTTAGTTTCTCAACTTTTAACCATCATGATTCTTGCATGGATATATGGTCATATTTCCGGATACCAAACGGGAAACGTAGACAGCTGTTCTGCATACACTGTAGTCGAAGAGCACCCGATTATCTTGAAACAGACCCATGAATACTGTCTCAATAAGACATTTTTGACATTATCAGTGACTCGCATAGGTAGTGAAAGTTTTGAATTTGTGTAAAGCCAATCACAATTTGGAAACGTTATGAGAAGTTTGGTTCGAAGTGAAGTTTCGGATCAAGCACAGTCTTAAATTTTCTTTCTTGGTCACGGAGGGAAGTATTTCATTTTCGATGCGGACTCGGAAATTGGAGTTTATGTTTTTCTTAGGTCCAAACATCATTAATCAGATTCACTAGAATTGAGCTTGAGCTTGGCTTTGAAGATCGTTATTGATATATGTCTGAGCAGATGTAGAATCACGAGGCGGAAAAGAGACTAGTACATGACATTTATTTTGAATTTCCAATTAATAACAACTCACCAGATTATGTAGAGGACTCACGAGTACAGAAGTTAGAAGAGGACCTATCCAGTCGCTTTCAAGCTTTGCAGCATATCCATAATACAATCCCCAACAGCAACTGTTCAACAGAGCAGCTACCGTACAGGCTAAAAACGTCAAAATGGTGATACCAAAGAAACCACTCGCATGCGAAACAGCTTCATACAGATCCACGTAATCCGATTTGATGACTCTGATCCTTTGCTTTAGATGTTTCGGAAAGACGACTCTCCCTGAATTCCTTGAAAAGATGTTTAAGATATTCACTTTAACCAGGCTGTAGCGGTGTTCAAGTATGGCGGATAGTTCCCAAATCAGACAGACCAAAACAAACTGGTAATAGAATCGTATGCCAAGAGAAACATATGCCGATAGTATCTCGATCACACTTTTTTCATGGTTTGCAACCCCGAACCAGGAATACGTCTCGAAAATAAATATGCAAGACGTCACGGCATGACTAACTATGACCTTGAAGAAGGCAGAATACTTTTTTTTTCTAGTAGCGAGATCAACTGAGCTGGGATTCTGAATACTTGCTAGGAGAGAGTTCCAATCAGTACTGAAGAAAAGACACTTCGTAAACAGTGAAGCCATAAAAATGAAGCCGCATACTCCTTCCAGTGTGTCCACAACGACCAGCGGAAATTTATACTCGTGTTTATTCTCCTCTAACACATGGACTTTTTTAACAATGGTTGATATACTGGCGAACATGAACACTGTGCTACATACGAGAAGATTTACTCTTGATAGAACGTCAAAAATTTTGTTGGTGATTCTCTTCCACGGGCAAAGTCCGATAATTCTGGAGATTTTCAAATATGTTTCGAATGACCGAGAGTCTCCCATCTTCGTTTATAGTTTATAGTGGTACTAATCATTTAGCGTAGGTATTTAGTGATCGTCGCAATGGACAGCTATTTCTCATTTATCAAAGTCAATATTACTACTTATAATCGTAAGTGGTATTATTGACTTTTTGTCTATATATCACTTCGCTGTCTCCCTAATTGATGGAGTGTTTTCGTCACTTAAGTGTTTATATAACTATTGACGTTATTAGATCGCCCACGGACTGTAAATAAAACAGTTAATCAGAGGGAATGTGAAAAACTACAACAATAAACGAATAAAAAACTAAAGTAAATGTTTCCCAGCTTTCGAAAAATGTTTTTGAGAGGTTACTCAAACGTGAACATTACTCTGAAATTTCTGTTCATTTGAGTTGGAGTTAAAAATTGTGAGGTCTTCGATTTGAGAAGCGATATCACGTGACATTTTGCTCGCAAACAATAACTGCCCCGGCTGTGTTCTTACAATAACTATGAACACGTGTTCAGGAGATGAAGCCTATGGATAATGAATAACAGCTTTTTTGATGTTGTCAGCTCGATATTTTACTCACCAAATTGAATACAGGACTCACAAGAGTTGAGGCGAAAAAATACATCCAACCTTTCGTTGAGTCATTAGCTTTTTCATCATACAGTATCCAAGAAAAATTATTCAGCAAAGTAGCAGTTACACAACCTAATAACAGCCATATTGTAATACCAAAAAATCCGCTGACATACACGACAGCTCTGTACAAATCCAAATATTCTGATTTGATGTGTCGAATCCTCAGCCGGAGATATTCCGAAGAGACGATTGAACTCGTCGATAACGTGTTTAAGATATTAGCTTTAATCGTTTTGTAGCGGTGATGCAATATGGCCGAAAGTTCCCAGATTAGAGATACCAACACAAATTGGTAGTAGTACCGCATCCCAAAGCAGATATACTCAATAAAACCATCGTTCAGTGCAAGGCCAATCCATGAGAAGGAATTATACAAGTATATACAAATGATAACAAGATGGCTGATCAACACTTTGCAGAAAGAAATATACGTATGGCCAGTATGATAGAGATCCGCTTCGTTATCTTTCAGAATAGCATCCAGTGTAGGCATCCAATCTGCTCTAGAGAAGCAACACTTTGTAAATACTGAAACCATGAACATGGAGGAAAGTAATAGTTCCAGGGCATCCACAACAGTAGTCAAAGAGTGGAATGAAGAGCTGTCGTCGTAAATTTCTCGAACTCTTTTAACAAACATTGAAATTATCCCGAAAATAAAGAAGCTGCTGCATGAGACAATATTCATTTTCAGCAGTATATTGAGCATTCTGTTCTCCCTTTTTTTCCAGGGACAAAGTCCAATAATTCTGGATATTTTCAGGAACGTTTGAAATGTCCGAGTCTCTTTCATTTTTGATTGAGCGTTGTATTGAAAATGGAGGTGTTTTCTGAAGGGTTAATCAAGTAATGTTCCGGCTCAGCAATTACATTATTTCATTATTGACGCTTTGTTCATTGTTACGTTCGATAATAAAAAAGTATTTATTGTGTACAGTGAATATTCACTTTGACCTTTCAGGAAAGCATAAATATATCGAACTAGATTGGATATTGGTACGATGTAACTTCAAAATGGCTATAACGGATTAGCATTGAAGGCCTAATATACAGAGTGCGAGTTGCTCGATATTTTAGCCTTCATAAAATGTGATAAAATACAAAGTTCGTTATCAAGGGGGACACTAACGGTGTTGATAAAATCAAAAATGAAAATTCTTCGTAACTTTTCGACAGAAAAAGTGAATATTACGAAATGATGACAGCTTTTTATTAATCAGGAGCGAATATTTTACAAGTAATGTAGCTGAATGATGAATTTCCGTTTTACCTTGATGGATATATCAACAAAACATCAAATAAGACATTCTGATAGCTGAAAGAAACTAAATACATTCTTTGATTAATAATAATAATAATAATAATAATAATAATAATAATAATAATAATAATAATAATCTATTTACTCAGATTAATTTGAATAACCACTGGAGCAGAAGTACAAATGAAAAATGGGAAAACGTCAATGTACAATATTGAAAATAAATAAAACTAAACGAAATAGATAATGTCACAAAGTTATAAAGTAAAAAATATATACATATATACACACATATACATACATACAACATATACATATGTATTCCACATAAATATAATAATAAATAATTCTTTCCTATACACACATATAGTATTGGATTACAGATAAAAGTCATTAATACTGTAGCAGTTCTTTTACAGAAGGAGTTGCTTCAGTTTTGATTTAAAGATGTGCACATTTTCAGAATTTCTGAAATCGTCGGGGAGTTTATTAAAAAGTTTGCTGCCCTGAAACTGAAAACTTCTTTGAAAAAGAGCAGTGCGATGTTGACTAGGTAATAATAAGTAGGCATTCCGAGTTGAGTGATTATGATAGGCTCTGTTAGCAGCTAATGTGTTTCTATTTCGATATATGTATATGCAAGCTTCCATTATGTATACTCCTGTTAGCGTTAATATTTTCAAATTCTCAAAAGTTTCTCTACAGGAATCTCTATGGCCCAACTTAGCAATGATCCTAAAAGCATACTTTTGTATACAAAAAAACACATGAGACACGGTAGAGGATGTGCCCCAGTTGAGGATGCCATATCTAAGATGCGAATTGAAGTTTGCGTAATAGACAATTAATAGAATACTTTGACCACAATGGTGGGAGAGAAACCTAAAAGTTTACAACATAAGTGATCAATATGTGTCCTCCATTGAAGTTTGTCATCAAAAACAACACCCAACAGTTTTGTTGACTTGGTTAGGTTCAATTCTAAAGCAGTATCAACAAACAGATTCATCCCATATTGTTGTCCAGTATTCATCTTGCAACTTAACAAGTTAGTTTTGGCTTCATTGAACATTAAACTGTTTTTCTCTGACCACATAATAACTTTTTTGTAGGACTCGAGAGCTGTGTTTTTTATGGAGTCCATATCGTTTCCAATAATTAATATATTAGTGTCACCAGCATAACACGTACAGTGAATGGCAGAGTTCTTATTTAGGTACACTGACAAGTCATTGGCAAAAGCTAAGTACAAGAAGGGTCCTAGAATGGATCCCTGTGGTACACCATCCTCAATATTTCCTTCAGTACTTAGACTTTTTCCAACTTTGACCACTTGCCTTCTCTTATATAAGTATGAGTTTAGTGAAGGATAGGATTATTCCTCTTACACCATATCTTGAGAGTTTGTCGAGCAAAAGATTATGGTTCATACAATCTAAAGCACGTGAAAAATCGATAAATATTCCTAAAACACATTTCTTTTTGTCTAGAGCACTTACTATTCGATTTGATATTCACACAGTGCCGTATCAGTGCTTTTTTTCTTAGTGACACCATGTTGTGAGGGCGATAACAAGTTATTTGCTATGAAATAGGATTCCAATTGTTCTTTTATGTTAATTTCATAGAGTTTAGAGGTACCTGAAAGAATGCTAATTGCTCTATAGTTATCCATATTGTTAGGGTCTTCTTTTTTTAAAAATAGGAGATACACTAGCAAGTTTAAGATTGGTCGGAAAGATGCCTTTTGAGATTGAGAGATTAATTAAAAAGGACAGGACATCACATAGTTCACTAGAGCAAATTTTCATTATTTTATTGGAGATTTCATCAATTCCAGTAGAGTTATAGTTTTTCAATCTGTTAATCATTTGTGTTAGTTCCCATTCAGTAATTGGAAACTTTGCGCTCTCGAGAAACAGATGACAGTAGTCTTCTGACAGGCCACTGTCATCTGAATCATCATACGCAGAGGCTCGAACTGTCGGAAGACAGGTTTTCAGGTTTTCGGAGTTTGACAGAGCTGTACTCTTACCATCTGACCTGAAAGACCACCCATAGAAACTAATCGGCTTCGTTAAGAAGCAGGGTTTATTTGGTCGAGTGTGAATAGGTGTGAGCCACAATAAACCCTTTCGGGTTGCAGTGGAGGGTCGAATAGACCCAATCACTTTTGACTCAAACTAACCTATCATACAAAATTTCATATTCGTTTATTTACTCTAACGTGACGTAAGTCGCTCTGATTGGCGTTCAAGTGATCATGGCGGCTTGTCGTATTTTGAGGAAGATTAAAAAGGAAAGGGAAGATTGAAGATAAAGAGGAAGAGGATAAGATAAAATAGTTTTAATCTTCCTCTTTGAAGATGATCACTTGGTGATCCAAACACGTGTCGAGGTGTTAGAAATAGCGATTTGGTATTGGAAAAAAAACTCCAGTAATATTCATTACTGCACCACAGGTTCCAAACAGTGCATCATAAGTACTGTCATCATCCCATTGGAAAAATATTAAGTGATGTATCTCTTAAAAACAGTGCGAGGAATGGACTCAATATTTGCTGCAGGGTCAACTGATTTTGGCCTTTCTCAGGGTTCAATCGCTGGGCCCATATACTCCTTGATTCACAATAATAACCCGACTAACGTCAATGTTTGGATTATTGCTATCTGCTGATGACACTGATTTTTGAGAATAACCATAGATGGGAATTAAAATTTCAAAACCCGTATTCTATCAGTCTGAAAACAAAATATTTTCTCTATGTTGCGCTATTCTGTGTTCACTTCATATTTGAAGTAGAGCTTCTACAAATGATGGGACAGACTTATTCTAATTCTTTATAAAATTATAGATTATATAGTCGAATGAAAGCAAAGTTGAAAATTTCAGAAAAATGTAGAAAATTTATATAAATTGTCTGTAATGACAACTTCAAACTGAAAGACGTTTCGTATCAATATACAATGGTCTCACTCAGAAGTTTCAAATCAAATTGATTAGAGGAATAGAATGTCAGGATACATTCCCATAGACTAATTTAGTTCACATACCGATCAAGGTGGAATGAAATCCGGAATGCATCGTGAGACTTCGAACTTGCTCGCTGTATAGATGGACAATAATAAAACACAGTATACAGGGTGATGGTATCCGTTATACTTGAATATCAATGAATAACTAAAAGTTAAAATTCACTTCGGTACATTAAGCAATATGTTTTTTCAGAATAGAAAATTACTATTTTCTAAACATGAAATTGAAAGTTTCATTGCAATCCCTGAAGTTTCCCACATTTTATGATGTTCGATGATGAAGAAATAGAAAGTCTAAAAGTACATTTCAGAAAAACTAACCTCTCCTGTAAATATTTCATTTTCAATTTAAACGAAATTTCTCAGTAATTCACTCAACACTGAAATGAGTTTGTGGTCAAAAGATCCCAATGAAAACCATACGGTGACTGTCAATTTCTTGTTTGGCTCTTTTATTGTTGGATGTCATTTTTCGCTTCCACAAATATTTCTTTGCCA
Source organism: Leptinotarsa texana (assembly GCA_015342105.1). Taxonomy (NCBI): domain Eukaryota; kingdom Metazoa; phylum Arthropoda; class Insecta; order Coleoptera; family Chrysomelidae; genus Leptinotarsa; species Leptinotarsa texana. The sequence continues at coordinate 8,167 of WOGN01008495.1, forward strand.
GAAGGCAAAGCCTAAAATTATGATTGATGAATAGTATCTTATTTGTCAACTACTTTATTCTGAAATGGCTCTAATCGTGGGTTAATTGTGATCACAGTTTGCTTCTGAAACCATATTGTCGAAGAGATAGATTGCCTGCTCATTGCAATGCCGCCTTCAGCCTTATGAGTAGCAGTTGTGAAGTTTTATTTCCACTTCCAGTAGTCCTATTTCATGAGAGTTAGGTTAGGTTGGAAATAGCTGTAAGTCTATTATGTACCGCCAACACATATTCTATTTTGTCGTTTTTTAATAGCTTGAATATTTCTGCTGGTACTTCCTGGTCCAGGTGGCTTGTTTTTCATTCAAATTATCTTATTTATGATCATCGGCTATGCAAAACATAGTCGTTAGTCTGTAGACGAACCTCGCTTCTGGTCAATAATAACTGTGCCAATCGTATTGTGTCTAGTGTTCTAGCTTGACCCCAAACGATCGAATAATGCCCGGCCATTATGCATACGGAACAAACTACTACTCTGCAACGGCGGTTTCACTAAAATTCTCAACTTGATCGAATCCACAATAAACTATCTGATCGACCGAGTAATTGTCTGAAAGACTGTTTCGGATATTTGAAGAGAATCGATTTGCTGTTCGTGCAAGGAACTCTGTGAATAAATTGATCATTCATTATTTAGATCAGTATTCAGAATTTTTCAGCCAGTTTATTTCCAAACTACACATTATCCTCATACTATGTTAATGGAACATGTCAAAAATAATGAAGTGTTTTCTTTGTGGGCTGCGCCTACCTGGTCATGTTTTTGGCTGATAGATTTGATATAGAGGGTGGACTATCGAGACCGTAGCATAACTGTTTATGGAAGAATTTTCCGCAAGAATCCACCAACACTTCAGGTTTGTTATAAGCTTTGAAGCTGCGATCCAGAAACCATTACCTACTTTTAACTCTATTAGCGGCGTGTTATCTAACAATTTTTTTACGATTCTTCCTCAAGGTACTCTCATTGGGACAGATGGAATGCGAGAGGAATTTAAAGGACTTTGAGTATTGTCCTGGCCTAAAAGGCTCGCGGTTTGATAGGATTTATATAGAAATAATAATCATAGGTAGAAACTACTTAAGTTTACTAGAATGAAGGTACAACATAACCCACAACATTGTTACGCTTTTTTTCAAAAATATAGTCCAACAACATAACAATACAAAAGTTGGTGATCTCAGTGATCCTTCAAACTTCCATCCTATATGTCTCATCCCCACTCTAGGCAAGCTAATAGAGAAACTGGTTAAATTAAGATTGACAATTTTTTATAATAATTATAGTGTCATAAGCAATAACCAGTTCGGATTTCAATAAAAAAATAACTCCCATGATGCTATCTCTAGAGGCTGGTATGGGTAATCTTAATTAATGAAAGGCATAATAATTGAAGTAACCGCTAAATATCAATTTATGTTTGTTATTCAAACATACTGTTTGTAAAATGAAGATTCCAAAAACTGTCAAGATTTTATGCAATTCAAATAGGGTTTTGGAGGAGTCTCGACTTTTGGCATTACACATGAATCTTATAGCCCTTTTCTGAATGATGAACACCGTCTGCATTTTGACTCAACAAGTGAGGAATAAGCCGATTCAGCGGCAGACAAACCAAGATTCTTATAAGTTATTCTCACTGCAAAACACCCTGAAGCTAGCTTTATATTGAGGATTACAATGTGATCGGCGGATTTGAATTCATTCTCAATCATTACCCCCAAAAATTTAGTACTAGATCTGTTTTCAATCATCCTGTCCGCGTCCTGTGTTGGTAAAGGAATGCTATCAATAAAGCAGCGAAATGATATTAAATTTGTTTTGGAAACACTGAAACACAGCAAATTAGAGTCGCACCACTTTTTTATTTTTTTTATATCTGCATTTATATTCTCGTGTAGATTACATAAAGTTTTATCACGCCACAATAATTGTGGTGTCATCAGCAAATAGGGTGAATTTTCCTTTTATAACGATAGATGTTAAATCGTTTATGTATAGCAGGAAAAGTATCGGTCCCAGGATTGAACCTTGTGGTACGTCATTTTTTATTTCGCCTTCTGATGAGGATGATGAGGTTTTCACAATCTGACTTCTTCCAGTGAGATAATTTTCGAACCACTTGTGTGTAAATCCACGGATGCTATAATGATATAGTTTTTTCAGCAGTATTCCATAATCTACACAGTCAAAGGCTTTATAAAAGTCACAGAACACTGCTGCTGATGACTCTGTTTTATTATTATTTCCATAAACGTCATTCAACAAAGAAAAGATAGCATCATGGGTGTTCTTTTTTGATTGAAATCCGAACTGGTTATTGCTTCTGACGCTATTATTATTCAATCTTAACTTAATCAGTTTCTCTATTAGCTTACCTAGAGTGGGAATAAGACATATAGGACGGAAGTTTGAAGGATCACTGAGATCACCACCTTTGTGCAATGGGATAACTATTGATTTTTTTAGGCAGGAAGAGAATGTTCCGGTCTTGTGTGTTAGCCTAAGAAATTTTCAGTTTTGCGATGATAATCCTGTAAAAGTATTAGGAAAAGCTTGATTGTAAAATGCGGGTTGGTGAATTTTGATCTAGGCTAAGGGTCTCCAAACTTTGAAGCCTACGGGCCATAATGATTTTTTCAGTTCGTTTCAATTTCTGCCCTTAACTATATTTCTAGACTAGGATAGTCGCAAAGTGCGTGACATAAGCGAACTTACGCTTTTTTGCATTTCAATTATTATTGTGTGTCGTGACACTTAACGACATCTAGTGACGAGTAGTGGTACTATGTACTATCTTTTTCAGCTACCCGGTAGATGGCATTAGGCATAATTAAATATTTGGAATTACCGCGTTGGTTCGAGAAAGTTCTGGTTTCAGCTAGTGTATTCCGATCACCTCGAAATGGCAGTAATAATTGCATATAAAAAGGCTAGCGGCGCAACTACGAGTTAGTCTGCGTAGGAAAGGCGAAGGAAGCGAAACTGTCTATTATAAAATAAAGTAACACCCGTCAATAAAAGTATTTTGATTTGTCTTATTGTTTTTATTTGTGATTTGTTAG
>WOGN01008496.1:0-11274 GCA_015342105.1 Leptinotarsa texana
CTAGAAGATGACAGTACGACCAGCTGTCGAAAGCACTCGCAAATAATTAATAGAAGATATGAAGCTTCAAATTCTTTTTGTGAAATTCAATATTAATATATGTGTCTTTGAAAAGTTGCAAAAAGTATTCCTAATATATGAGAGTTTTCTTCGTATTGATGTATTGTGTCTTTTTCAATCTTAATAGTTGAAAATTTGTTTCAGTAATTTTTATTTCAATTTTTATTTTTTCTCTTAATTACTTTCCTAATAGTTCACTTGAATTATCTAAATCGTTATCAATGTTCATAAAATATGTTCGTGCCAATTAGATGAAAATCGAAAAATAAGAATAAAATATCACCACTTATTGGGTGACATCATTTAGGAATTGGATAGGTTGGGATGTACTCAAATGGACTTAGTAGTATTATCGTTGCTTTCATTTTCTCTTGGATTTCTTTCAGTTTCTTGCTTCTTGGTTATCTTACTTCTAGGTTTTCTTACTTCTAGGTTGCTAATAGGAGTTCCAGCGATGCTTGTCTTCTCTCCCTGGTCTTCGTGAAGTCTGACTTGGCAATGTTTGTCCTTTTCCGGTAGGTTTTACAAAATCTTAAATTTTCTGATGATTGTTGCCAACGAACCGAAATCACTGCGATAGAAACTTCGTTCGACAAATCTGAACGACCGCGCCAGTTGCGTGTCGTGGCGAAAATAATTTTTATAAAAGATGAAAAACTTTGAAATTGGAAATTGATAAATTACTTTATTCGGTATAACACAAAGAAAAAATAAAGAGTGACGAGAAGCATAATTACAATTAGTTTTATAAAACGCTTATCAATTATCGGGCTGATACAGCATCCGTCCAATGGAAACGTATGGTAGGCGTATTAGAGAGCATTCAGGTCACACGTGTCCCATAACGAACCTTCAAAATCATTAATGTTCTTTACTATATTTTGTATGCATGTTATATACGTCTACGTAAAGAGTTAGTTCTTTAGTTCTCTTTAGTTTTTCTTTATACGGTTTGATCGTCTTAACTCAGGTATTTCAGGTAAATTTGCCTGTATTTGTATTGCGTCAGATACAATTCTTTGTGTTAGATGTTCCCTAGGTATGTGTATCGATTTGTTCAATATACTGAATGTGAGGTCTTGTTGTGTTTTGATTTGTACTTGTTCCTCGATAAGTGCTTTATGACTGTTCATAAATTTAATAGGTCAGATCAGAATGGCTCAGATCGAGTGTGTTTTTGAGTGTTTTTGCTATAATGAATTTGTCTTTTCATCTTGGATCCATTTTTTTGTCCACCCTGGATACCCTGTTTTGACGGAAGACTCTTGTTATCTGTTTTGAGTTTTATTAACTTGGGTGTCTCTGTATCTGTAGAGTAGGGAGAGTGAGCGTAGACCCACAGCACTTAGGCCACATGTGACCCATTTTACATCCTCCTGAGGAGTTGTTCTCCTAGGTCATCGTCCATCCTGTCCTTTTCAAGAAGATGGACAGGTCATTAAGAGACATCTCCTTCAAATTGGCAGGTGTAGGCCAAGACTCGCCGACCACACACTCTCTTTGGCAACCTTGAGGTGTCTCAAGGTGGCTTCTGTGAAGATTTCGGAAGGTGCAGCGACATTACTGTCTTTGCGCGGCTTCTTCAACCTTCTTGGAGTTCCCTTCATGTAGATGCATAAGTGAGGGATTTTTCCTGCAGGTGCAGCCGGTCCCTTGTCTGTATTCAAGGCGGAGCTCTTGGCAGAGGGGGAAGGTGCACTTATAGTTACTGCCACTCCTACCTCCTTCGCTCTCTTTCTCCTTTTGGTCTCGCTTACGCCTTGGTCTTTGTATTACATCATTGGATGATCTGCTATGTCCAGCCTCATTCCAAGCGGTAGATTGGGGTGGACATTTCTGTTCATCCTCAGCCACCGCCTTAGATTGAGGTGAGCACTTCTGTCCAGCCTTGGACTTGTTTTTTGTTGTTTCTGTAAATTCATGTGTGTTCCCACGAGTAGCAAGGAGTAGTAGGCAGAGCCCCGCATTACCAGAGGTTTCGCCCAGGTCTCCTAGGGGTATAGTTCGTAACCGCATATCACCTTGCGACCATTCAGCTGTCGCCACGATTCCTTACACGTTAGCTTGGGAAGGCTGGTTTACGGTGTCATATTTTGCAAAGGCTTTTGGGGAGTTTTAGTTTTCCTCACCATACTTATTTCTGCCACTGTCCAGGAGTCCGGCGACCCAGTACGTAAGGCCACATTGGCTTCCCGGACATGGCCTCCAGTCCTCTCCAGTCTTATTCGCCACCTGGAGATTGCCCGATAGATAGCCCAACCCACGGGTATTGTGTATTACGGGTATTAACTTGGGTATAACGTTTTTAGAATACTCGTTGAAAAACCACTAGTTTTGGTTTACTGTCGTATATAAAAAAATAACTTGGAACAGTTACCTCATGAAAAATTAATAACACTATCCATAATAATAATTAACGAATGTTCGTAATAAATTTTATTTCAGGCGCATTTTGTTACACATTATCTTCATCTACAATGTCTTTTTTCACTACTAACCTGAGAAATTGCTATTATTTACTCCACTCCCCTAACAAGAATTATGATTTCTCACCCTTTGTAAATAATGATAATAAAAAAATACCTAGGTAAATAATGAGAACAATTCCATAATTTTAAAGATATTCACAGAAACGTTTGTTAACTTAATTATCAAGTGGGAAATTGAACATTGGAAATACGCTTGAATATTATTTGAAATTATAATTAATTGTACAATTGTGATAAATCATGTGTATTCCAGCATTTCTTGTATTAATGGAACTTTCATTTAGACCAGGTAAATTTACTTCTGTGTGACAAACAATCCTTGTATTTTGAACACATTTAATAACACTAAATTATCTTCAACATGGACGTTTTCTAAGATAGCATCTTGACTTGCAGAAGAAGTTATATTTGAAGCTTCATTGGGTAAATTACATGTTTGTACTAATTTGACGATTCTCTCCTTATCAGCTATTGATTCCTCAATATATCCTTCAGCCACTGCAGCCGACTTCTACCCACCGTGCTGTTTCAGGCTTAGTAATTCTCCTCCGTTTTCTACGAGAAGTGTTGCCGAGCTACGTCTTAGAGAATGATCAGTATAACACTCAGGATTTTCTAATTTGAGATAATTAGCCACGTCATATGGTACTTCACTAATAATATTGTGTCCAATATTTTGTTTAATATGTATAAAATAAATAGTTTTGTAATGTCAGTTGGCCTATTAGCGAAGTATTTTTTAATAAAATCAACCCATTGTAGCTCAACAACAACAAACTTCCTTGATGTTCTGTTCTTTGAATTGAGAATATTTATTATGATAATATCATCGCAAACATCTGAATAGTCTAAGAGCATATTGCATAATTCATCTGTTCTGCAGGCACCGGCAACACCAATTACCATCACAGCCTACATATCATTCCATTAAAAAATTAAACACAATCTAATAATAGAAAAGTATACCTGAGCTGATTAACGGGAAAACCGTTTTTAAACAGACTTTTTTTGATAAATATTCAGGATCTTCAACTATAAATTTGTCAATTTCTTCCTCAAACTCCTCACTCAGTTTGAGGAGTGCCAAGAAGATGACAGATGATTTAATATTAAAATACTGAAAATAAAGGAAAACTAGTTGCATCATTCAAAAAAAAAAATTATATAACAGTAGGTTATTACAGGACTCAATTTATAAATGATCAATTTTAGTGAAACAGGTAGATTTTGAAAAAACAATTACAATACAATATCGCTTTCAGGAAAACAAGTGAAATATTGGCATTCATCTAATTGCGTTTTCTGATAACCCACTGTTATAGAAAAAACATTGTAGAATGGTTTGATATACCAGGCCAACCGAAACCACCGTGTAACAAAACGCGTTTCGAATGAAATTTATCGTATGAATTCTATAATTTTTATCATAGATAGTGAAAAAATCAGCCAAAAATCCTATACTGAATTTCATTCATATAATTTATTTTCTGACCCAACCCTCCATCAATATACTGTTAATAATGGTAACTAAACTCATAACATACCTGACAATGATTTTCCATAAAGACTGATTGCTTTTCTTATCGAATTACTACAGGTGACATAAAATTTCACACTCAATACAGCAGCCAAGAAAAATTTAGGATCGTGAAAATGGAAGTGAAAAGGAAAGTGTATAAAAATGTAAAGATTCATATCGTTTTTTCAATATAAAGAGGAACTGCTATGATGGATTGATCCTAGTTTGTTTTTGAATTTCAGTAATATAGATAATCTTATTTTGTGTACATCTACAAAAAATATGTGAAACTAGAGGTGATGCATTTTTTGCTTATTTATATATTCAATGATTAATTTGTGCATGATTTGCCATAGTTTGTAAAATTATACTGAATTATATCATTTTACTTTCGTGTATAATTATTATCTAAAACTAACAATTTAGAGGAAAATTGAAAAAATAGTTTCAGATTTGTGAATGTACATAATTTTGTTTTTTCCATCCATCATCAATCATACGAAATTAATTCTCCAAGGAGATGATGGAGAACTGTCTCTTTTCGAGGCCTTTTCATGCATTCACGATGAATTCCAATAAAGTTTCCCAAGAATCGCAGTAAAAAACATTTTATCGTAAAACTGCCCAGTGTCCATATGAAACATTAATCCTAAAAGAATAGCTTGGGATGATCTACTTCTCTATAAAACTTAATATAGAAGATCCTCCCAGACATTGTTATGACTAATACAACGTCTCTAAAGTGTCTGGAAATAGTGGTGCAACGTACAAAAGGGTATCTAGCTTTTTTATGAAACAAGCTTTTTTAATCAGCTCGTATGATATATTATTATCGAATGTAAAGTGGGTTTTGTTATAATTTATTGTAATTATTATTGTATTTAATTTTGAAGAATTAGAATTTTGATTCTGTTAGACTTTTACTTGTTATTATTGGTTTTATATTTTTTTATTATTTAATGAAATATTAATTTTGACTCGGCTAGACCCTTATGTTGAATTGAAATTCCTATAACTCAGTGTATAGAGATTTTTCATAACACCTCAGGTGGATTCAGGCTCAAATATAACTATTACTTACCCAAAATAGTCTGAATAGCAGGTGTTCCTGTAAATACATTTGGGAAAGACACAACTAAATATAAGAAAATGTGAAACAGTTATTTTTCAATTCGATTGTCCAGTTTTTGGTTTTGAACAAATTATTTCTTTATATTTGCATATATTTTGATACTGGATATGGAAAAGGTAAATACCTAGTTTTCCTTCAGTGAGTTGTGTGTAGTGAAAATTTCTTATCCACTGGATCTTCCTTTCGTATGATTGAAATCCTCCAAGTGCTGAATTTGTGATTTATCTTATATAAGTCAGTTTTTATCATAACTCTATTCAATTACCATTATTCGAAATTATATAATATTGACTAACTTTCTATCATATTTAATTCAATTTTCGGAGACAATAATTTTACGTGGCGCCTACTCCTGTTGTTGAAAAAAAAGTTGAAAATCTTCCGCCTTCCTTAGTTACTAACTATAAATTTCCATAACTTCAAATTTTCAACTTTTATATCTCAAAAACTATCTGCTCTACAAGTTTACTACTTACTTCTAAATTTAGATACATCTTTCCTTAACATTCATGTAAATAGACGGTTAACCTCACTTATGTCTAAATATTAAATTTTTTCATAAGTATCCTTCGATGTCCGTAACTAGGGAAATGATTTACAACAATAAAATTTAAACTTTTCATCAATTCTAAATATTTACAAAAAGTTTGTGATGTGTCTTCCAATTTTATTTAAAAGATAACATTTTGTTTTATTTTGACATTAATTTACAACCTCTGCCGGTTGTCTGTATAATGAAAATTAATAAATTTTGCTACACAAATTTTGAATTTTGAATTTGCCACTCTTTTGTACTTATTTGATGTCAAGTCTGTGGATTTCTAGACATGTACAGGGTGACCTCGCTGTACTTCTTTATCTGAATTTTTCTAAGATGTTGTGAATATCTTCATTCATTGTTGTTATTGAGTCTTTTCATAACAATATTTCTCATTAAAAAAGTGAACGATATTTTATTTGGTAAAGGTATTTCCTGAATATTTTAATTTTGCATTTCAAATTCAGCACAGGAGTTTTGAATGTCGTCTTCGATTTGAACGTTTTTCTATTTTTGTATTTCTAATATCTCACTTGCCGAAAAACTGAGGAATAAATTATTGGAAAATCTTATACTTGTAGATAGATTTTCGCTGTATTTGTCCAACATGTGCTAGGAAGGTGAGACCTCGTTAATCCTTAACTTGCACAAGTTTAGATTTCTGAGAGTTTCGTTCGTAAGAGAAAGGGGCGACCACTGGTTATTGTACTAATAAAGGTTTCTCATAGTCTTTTTTGATCAAAAAACTTTCAACCTTCTAGTACTAGGAATTATTAAAATATGTGACAATTCTTTGACTTTTACAAATCAGAGACGTTGCAATATCAGTGACAAAATGCATATCCCTTCTCTGAAATTCGTTGAATCGACATTAGAAAAACACTTTTCAAACATTTTTGATATATTAAAAGATGTTCAGAAGTCATGGTGAAAATAATGTCAAAAAATTAATGTCGTATTCTACCGTCTCTATTTACAATGGTAATTTAGTTGAGGAATGTGTTTTGTAGTTTTTTAATAATGAAAATCACAACCTTTTTATCTAATTCTATATGAATCGAAACTTGTTAACATTTTTTCTTAATTTTCGATTAAAACACCCATTTTGTTACATACGCGAACACCGATTGAAGATGAATTCTCAATTCCAATGTATAATGTACAATATCTCCGTCCACTGGATCTAAGAATTTTCGCAAGAAATTGAAATGACGTATGTCATTTACAGAGAATCGATATTTCGGTCAGCAAATCCCCCTAATTCTTTCAATGGCATGGGGGGACGAATATCCTCACTGAATGAGGATACAGTAACGACAATTATGTCTATTCACTTCACCATTAAACATAAAAGAACTTTGGTCTGAAAAACATCTATTGTATAGTAGGTTTAGGTTAACACTTCACCAAACTGAAGTCGACGATCAGGATCATCTTCGTTTCATTCCTGAACTAGCCTTATTTTTGAAGGATGGAATTTGTAGGCTTTCAAAATCCGAAAAACACTAGTAGCTGATACACCAGATGCTCTTGCTACTTGTCTGATAGATTGTCGATTTTCCATTTGTACATGTCTAAAACTTATCCATTAACTATTTAACGTATTGATGGCTCAAGTTGTGGTCTGGATGATTCATATTATAAATTCTTGCAACAGCTTTAGCAAATTCATTATTTCGATAATAGATTGCAACAATTTCTATTTATTCTTCAGTAGAATAAACCATGTTGGAACACAGTGAACAAGGATGAATGAATAATACTTTGTGAAGAAGTGACTGTGGCCAACTATCTACATTTTCACTTAAATGAAATGAATAAAGACACTTTCCTCTAATTACCACTGGTAGATTTTATTTATACGACTGGTTTCGGGTTTGACCCCATTATTAAGTATAAAACTGTATTATCAAGTATAAAACAGTTTTATACTTGATAATGGGGTCAAACCTGAAACCGGTCGTTTCTGCTCTACCACTACAGAAAAAACTAACAGTGTCATCCATCTCAAAACGTTTACTATTGATTATATAAATTCTACAAATCTAGAAGACCTGTGACAGAGAATTGTTCGGGAATGTTGATTTTTGACTCCGGACATCTTCAACAACGTGAATAACGCTTTAGAAAGTAGACTGTAAAGTACAGTCCTTTTAGGGAGTTTGCCTAGGAAAGTGGACATACCCAGCTGTAAATTTGTATAAACTTTGTATTTTGGTATCATGAAAGTATTCCTAAAATTCACATGTGATTCGACGGCCGCAACTTCAAAAATTGGGGATCAAAATTCGAGAAAACCGACTTTTTGCAGGTTTTTTGCCAAAATCTCGTTTTCAATGTGTTCTATGCTAATTGTATTTATCATCAATATTGTAGAGAATCAAAATTTCTACAACTTTTCGTTTTTGAGATAGAGGGCAGCGCGAGCGCAGATTGAATATTATTGGAAATCAAGTGATTGTCCCGATCGAAATCAGCCCATTTGAGGTTTTTAAATTATTACTTAATAACTATTTATAAATTATTTTGATTTTTTATTAACACTGGAATCAATGAAGTCGCTTCGGTGCGCCAATTAATTTTTATTGTTGTTTTTACAAATACATTATATTTAAATATTTTTTTCATTAATTATTTATTTTCAATTAAGTATCAATTTATTTAATAACACTCACCTGCCCGTGTAGTTATAAATTTGTAGAGGGAAACATATATATTACATTATAATGTAAATCTAATCTATAGTATATGCATATTTGTTAATAAATAAAAATGAATAGAAAAAAAAATTTAAATAATATTTTTATTAAAAAATTTCATTTGATACATTTGTGAATGTCAAAATTGAAAACAGAGAAAATAATTAAAAGAATAATGAGTTTTAATTTCAATTTTCTTCTTCATCATCGTCGTCTTCTTCTCGCAGCTATAAAAATTCAAGGGCGTTATCATTTTCATTATCATCTTCACCCAGATTCCTTTTCAATGCTTCCATGATTTCTGGATCAAAGGACCTATCTTCGTTAATATCGGTCTCATATAGTACAGCATTGAGACAAGCTTGCCCATTACACTGGCCACAAGCTAAAGAGCATTGCAACCCTGCTTTCCTGCATCCACATCTTGAACCACAACTACTTTTGCAGTTACAGAATATCCTATTGAGTAACTCATCTGGAGCAGGTGGTAAAATGGTCATGATTGGTTCTAGCAATCTGTTACGCATTGTCCAAACCTATTCCTGGGGTTCTAAATCATGTCCTAACCAAGTTTGAACTTGGTAATAAATACGATTGAAATGTTGGTGAGCTGCTCTACTTGTTGGTGGGATATTTGATAACTGCTCAGGTTTATTGAGCTTTGTTAGCTTGACATATTGTGCATAACGAAGATGATCGATAATATCTACAGATTTTGAAGCATTATAAACAGCAAATAAAGTTTGCAATCCACTATCAAATAATCTTTGAAGTGGGCAGTTTTCTTCTTCAAATGCTGTGGCAAGTTCATCCAAATTAGATAGTTTCTCGAATGTTCTTAAAAACGTTTTTTTTCTTTTTTTAAAGAGCCCAGAAGACGTATCGCAGCCGCTTAAAGCGTGAAGGAAATGTGTTTTCGACAAATATTCGTCGAAACTCTTAGAGGAGTATATTTCCGTTTTCACATTTGTTTTGCCAACTTTCTTAAAGAAAATTTCTCATTCAAGAGATAGTGTACAAGTAAATCAATATATTCACCGGCTATAATTGCTGTTTGCTTTGACGTTTAGATTCTTCAATAGCTGTCACAATAATGAGAACATCCGCATCATCTCCGGCTTGTTTAGTGTAGATGTCAACAGCTTCTAATTTTTCAATAAGCATAGTAGTCAGCTTTTCAATATTTTTGCTATTTGATAGAAATTTTTCTTGGCAAATTAGTACAACCATGGTTTCGTCGAAACAAACTTCGTATCCATCAAATACAACAATAATTTTTGATTTATAATGTGTTTGTAAATACTTGACTTATTTATCAAAAATAATTAAAAAAGTATTTTCTTTACTCCATACAACTCGATGTAAAAGAAATCTGCCATTAATAATACACGTTGCATTATTTTCATCGATATTAAAATTGATTGGTGACATATTGTCACACAGTGACGATTTCGTGGTTTTTCTCATACCATCATTATCAAATAGCGATATTGGATACGGAATTAATTCATGGTGAAGATATTATAATTATCTATTGAGTAATGATTTATAAACCTTAAATGAATTGATTTCGATCGGGACAACCAGTTTATTTCAAATAATATTTAATCTGCACTCGCGCTGCCCTCTACCTCAAAAATGAAACAACGTATGAAAAAATTTTTGAAACAAAAGTTGTTGAGAATTTAATTCTCTACAATACTGATAATGAATACAACTAGCATAAAACCCATTGGAAACGAGATATTGGCAAAAAACGTACAAAAAGTATTTTTTTTTATTTTGACCCCCAATTTTTGAAGTTGCGGCCGTCGAATCATATGTGAATTTTGAGAATACTCCTATGATGCCAAAATACAAAGTTTATACAAATTTACAGCTGGGTAAGTCAATTTTCCGAAATACAGGCCTAAATCGACCTAAAATGACTGGACACTAATGCGTTGACGTCAAAAGTTGCGTAATATACCCACATAAAAGACAGTACCTAAACACTATTCATTAAAATTCAAAACGGTGTTTTCGCAGTTAATTCCCCGTCTATAATTTTTGTTATTAAAACCACAGGCATTCATTTGAATTGGTAATACAAAAAGCCAATATAACTTTAACGTTAGCTTTGGCTGCGGAAAACTTTATTTGCCTCGGGTTTATGCTTCCCCATTATATTGGCTTTTCGTCTCATTTCATTGCTTACAGGTTATTCACGGTGTAATATAATTATACTACGCCATTGTTTTTATTCATAAATAATACGTCACGCTTTGTTTTGCATGTTACTGACAGTTCAATTACTTTATTTTACCTAATGTGTTGGTTCGGACAGAACTAATTTGGGTTGTGTGAAAGAGTCATTCTCACATACTAATGAACCATTTGGAAAATCGTGTGTGTTCCGTGTCTCACTGTTGTTTTAAGAACCTATTCAAACTTTTTTGACTCAAATTCCACGTCAAAAGTTGTTATGTCACCATCATAGTCTGGACTATAAATTTAGATTCAAATGGACATACTTTTAGTAAAATTAAGTGGTTAGGCTCATTCGATCCGGAATATTGATCATTGTAAAAAAAAAGTAAATTTGTTCATAAAAAAATCTGTTTTTCCGTTAATCAACTGTCGCCCCCATACCAACGATAACTCTCAGAAGTTGAGAAACGTGTGCGAGCTAACACGGTTGCAGAATCTTTCCAGCTTCAACCAGATAAATTCTCTCGAGGAAAATATCTGGTCGAGGCGGGATTCGAATCCACGGCCTTCCGATTCAAATAGCTATGAGAACTATAGAGGGGTAAGTCTTCTCTCTAGTTTATCCAAGTTATACGAAATTAATATTA
>WOGN01008497.1:0-11273 GCA_015342105.1 Leptinotarsa texana
CTAAGATTTGCCTACGCCCATGGACGACAACGAAATTCAGGCAAATTTTATGACACTTCATGATTTATTACTCTACACTCTTTTGAAATAGACTATAGTCTCCGCAGTAGTCTTCGGTTGATGGTTGATTTCGGTTAAAATTAGTGGATCTAGTGGTTTTCCAGTACATGGCACTGCAATCCCTTTCTCTACTCAATTAGGATTTTCAATAACTTTGAATCTCCACTCTGGCCTGGCCGCTGCTTCTTTAAACTTCCCTTTGAACCTTATGTATAATCTCAGCTTTGGACCCCTTGATTTATGTTGGTGAGTCCAGACATGTCCCGCTTTTCGTTCTTTGATTCATTTCCTTGCTGAGTGCTCGCGAATCCAAATCATCAACGATCTGTTGATTTTACTGATATAGGACGCATTCTCATAGTATCCAACAAATGTAGTTCTTGGAGTCACTGTTACCTTTTTATGGCTTGGTTTGGGTGCTATGGGCTGTGCATTCGGATTTGAAACAGGATCTAATGTTGTATATGGATACAATTTCTATCCTCTTCATTAGTATTCTTTTCCTTGTTGAGCTATTGTCGTTTTCTGTTCAATTTCTGGAGCATCCAATCTATTGTAGATATCCTTCTTGATATGCCTCATTTTTTATCAAGTCTTTCCGTTTGAGAGATGAGTTCGGGATAAGTTAACTTCCCAATCTACTCAGATACTAGATATGAATAATTGAATACGATCATATTCGGTTTTCACTGTCGAAAATGAATCAAAAGTTTCCTCATATTCTTCAGAAGATTGAAAGTTACGGAAACAACTTCTCGAACTTTGAAATATCGCTGTCGCTTCGAAAATTATATGAATGGATTCGGCTCGCCCGGTATGTGATTTTTTACTGCTTAGGAATATACTGAATGATTCTAATAACCTATCAGAGATTGTGGAAATGGAAAATGTTGAAGTACTATTTATAGTATACTACTATAGTAGTATAGTCATATTGGGTTCGATGTTTAAAACAATCTTATCAACAGCTCCGATCTTGGTATATTGAATTTATCTGTCTTCGTTCAATTGCTACATTGAAAAGAGGCTGACATATTCTCAACCTCTAGTGAATTATGTGAAAAAAGGCAGATGAACTTTCAATACTGTTTCATATTTATTATAATCTGATATAAATTAATTTGCAATGCGACGTTTCGTTCATTACATTTTATCAACTTTATTTTCAACCTTTTTTTTATATTCGAGTGATATAAAAGAGGAGGCGGTACATTCGAAATGGAGACAGTAGAGCCAAGAAACGAAATCCGACAATCCTAGTTTTCGGCGAATATTTCAAAAACAACCACTGATATTCTCAATCTGAACATGATTATTCTAGTTCCCCAAAATGGAACGTTTGTCCAATTCAACCGACCTTTTAGGTCTTATCGTTTCCGAAATAGCAATAGTGGGATCGGCTAAACAACGCCCTGTATATCATTTTGTGTTTTATTTACGTTATCATTGTTAGAAAAATTGATAAAGGCAATCACAATAGGAATTAGAAATTGACAAACACCATTCTTAGAGAATAATATTACATTTGTTTTTTTTTATCTCAACCGATAAAAATCGGTAAATAGATTTGAATTGATTAATTATTTCATTAGTCACTCCATCTTACTGGCGAAAATAGCTCAAATGAGTTCAAATCTCTCACTAACACACCTTCTACGCTCTTATTTGGATCAGAGAACCAATGTTTTTTATAATGGATTTGCGTCTGCACCATACTTATCACTATCCGGCTTCACAAGGCTCCAATTTGGGACCCCTGCTTTTCCTCATCTTCATAAATGATCTCACCTCCGAGCTTTCGTGTAACAACTTTTGCAGACGACTTGAAGACCTTTTCATCCATCACAAGTTTAGAGAGCTGGTCTTACCTCCAGTCCCAATTAGACCTGATAGACAACTGGTGTCAAATCAATAAATTGGCAATTCATGTTAAAAAGTGAAAAGTTTGCTCTTTTACACGTAATGCCAATATTATTGAGTATTTTTATACTTCCGAGGATTAAATACTCAAGTGATATTAACTGTCCGCCACTCGCGATGCAACACCCCATTTTTACGGTAAAATATGTTAGGGGGCAAAATAGGCTCAAAATTCCTTCAGATTCGTGATCAGGACTACCAACTTACTACGAATACACTTTTTTCCTGAAAAATTGTCAGTCCTGAAAAATCCGAATTTGTCTCACTTCTTATGGAAACAACCCCGTATCTTCCGTAATATTCGAGGTGGAACGATGAAACTCTCAGGACTGATGGAAATGCTCAAGGAAGGAATTTTGAGCCTATTCTGCCCCCTAATATGTTTTACCGCAAAAATGGGGTTTTCCATCGCGAGTGGCGGACAGTGTATATCACTTTGGCCAAACCAATTCAAGTGGTAGATGCATTTTGAGCATTTCCATCATTCCAGAGAGTTTCATCGTTCTACCTCGAATATTACGGAAGATACGGGGGTGTTTCCATGAGAGGTGAGACACACTGTATATTTAGCTCAAGTAGCCTTTATTTATACTGCATTATTATATTATATATTGTCCTGTAAATGGATTCATCTATTGGGCAATACATTTTGTTTTTCTTTTTCTTTTCTTTCTTTTCAATTTCCCAAACAGTGAAAGACAATAAAACACATTTCCATTAATTAAAAGTGCTATTTATAAGTAGTATTATGTTTTCATAAAAATAAGGGTCATTACAAAGATTATATTGCAAAAAATATTGTGATGTTTCTCTGCAAAAATGATAAAAGAACCTACCACAACCATACATCCATGGATATATATTTTCTCTATTTGCAGTGAAGAGACAGGAAATTTCAAGAAAGTGATGACGTATTAAGAGGTTGATCAGAGAATTTCTAACTTTAATTTAAAACGTTATTTAAAGGCTATGTGGGGTTCGTAAAAGTATTGTTGTTATTTTTGGAGCTAAGTCGCAAACTGCTTCAACTGCTCACTACCAGTATGTGGATACAAGAGTAGATGAATACAGAGAGGAAAGTTAGTCAAGAAGAACGCAATTCGAAAGGCTTGATTGAATTCGTACATCAGTTTAAAGGTCCTTCCGTGCTCGAAAGCCAGTGATTGGCTGCTATAACTTTGTGGCTTTGTTGTCATATTAATTATTTTTCTTCTAAAAATGTGACATTCAAGCCAAAATATTTATCAGGATGGTAATAAGTTTTCCAATGAAATTAAAGGAAATGAAAGGATTGGAGACGTTGAAGAGAATATGCTGTATATTTTATTAAACTGTGTCTAAGATTTGGTGTCGCCTGTGTAGTCTAAAAAAAATCTTGAGTAAAACTTGTCACGCTGAAATCAAAGACCATAAACACTGGGTTAGGTCAGGTTAAGTCCAAAGTGTCTATTCTACTCTTCATGCAACTCGCAAGGGTTTATTGTGGCTCACACCTATTCACACTCGACCAAATAAACCCAGCTGCTTAACGAAGCCGATTAGTTTGTATGGTGAGTGGTCTTTCAGGTCGGAGAGTAAGAGTATGGCTCTGCCGAACTCTAAAAACCTGATTCGGTCCCCAATGGAGGACCAAATTAGGTCTCTGCTGTTTCATTTGGTGCAAGGCGGTTTCATAAGGTACCTCGCTCTTGAGGAGACGACTCAGTCGCTTCCTGGCAGCACCACCAAACCTTTTTTTAGGTTCAGTTATTGGATCAGGAGTTGAAGCTCTCTCTCCTGATCTAAATTTACAGGAAGGTCAGTTGGAGTCGTAAGCTCGATATCCATCTCCTCTGTAGACTCGTTCTTGATCTAAATTTACAGGGAGGTCAGTTGGAGTCGTAAATTCGACATCCATTTCCTCTATACACTCGCTCCTGAACTAAATTTACAGGAAGGTCAGTTGGAGTCGTAAACTCGACATCAATCTCCTCTGTAGACTCGCTTCTGAACTAAATTTACAGCGAGGTCAGTTGGAGTCGTAAACTCGACATCCATCTCTTTTGCAGACTCGCTCCTGAAATAAATTCACAGGGAGGTCAGTTGAACTCGTGAACTCGACATCCATCTCCTCTGTAGACTCGCTTCTGAACTAAATTTACAGGGAGGATAGTTGGAGTCGTAAACTCGACATCCATCTCTTCTGTAGACTCGCTCCTGAACTAAATTTACAAGGAGGTCAGTTGGGGTCGTAAACTCGACATCCACCTCCTCTGTAGAGTCGCTCCTGAATTACATTTACAGGATGGTCCGTTGGAGTCGTAAACTCGACATCCATCTCTTCTGTAGACTCACTCCTGAACTAAATTTACAGGGAGGTCAATTGGAGTCGTAAACTCGACATCCATCTCCTCTGTAGAGTCGCTCCTGAACTAAATTCACAGGGAGGTCATTTGGAGTCGTGAAATCGGCTCCATCTCCTATGTAGACTCGCTCCTGATATAAGTTTACAGGGAGGTCAATTGGAGTCGTAAGCTCGACATCCATCTCCTCTATAGACTCAGCGCCAGAAAAAAATTTTAAGTTCACTCTGTCCGTAAAAGTCCCACGAGGAGCTAGGGAAAGAAGGTCAATCACGGCAGAGCCCCGGATTACCGTCACAAGGCGAAGCTACGACGAGAGGGTGTCAGGTATCTCGAAGGTTCCGTAGAGACAGCTGATAGGCTCAGTGTCATTCATCCTCTCGACACGGATACACACACCTTAGGATTAAGCCATCTTTGGGATGCCAGTCAGCTAGGGAATAACCATATCCAGCGGGGCTACGTGGAAGTAGGCATCCAATGGCCGGTTTGCTCAACCGCCACATCCCAAGCCAATGCCCTCTCCGAAAACAGCATGCATAGTGGTTCAGGCAGTAAAAGATGAACAAGGACAGCCAACCCGCCTCTTTGATACAGTATCTCTTGTTCATACTTTTCTTGAAGGAGGGCTGTTAGATTCACCATGTTAGATACATGCACGAAACCATTCATAATGTTCGCTGTTTGGCGTTCAACGTTAGTCAACCTCCATGTTCTCATTACTTCAAATGTCTAGTGAAATACTAACAAGCTATTTGGGCAACTGGAATAGAAACTAGATGTATAACAACAAACAAAATATATATTGATTTTCGGATAAATGAAGATGATTATGAAATGGCATATGCAGAAGAGCAGCAGCAAGATTTAAATAAATGTTGTCTGATATATCTATATCACAATGAAGTGTTTCACAATCAGTAGACAACTGTCATCACAGCTGAACAAACTAATTTATTACAATATTTGAATATAGCATTTTCAGAAATTTGCCGAATGAGCTTTAGGGTAGATGTTTTAAAAGCGGCAGAGTGTGAAGACACATATTAATTTAAACCCTGTCAAGTATCTACCTACAACGATGTTTATAATGTTTGTTCGGTACAACTGTGAGAACATATAATCAATAATTGCTACGCCAATTGGTAACTGAAACTTTTGACGTTCTCTCGTCTAGAGAAGTTGATACAAGAAAATGGCTCCTTTCGAAAGAAACGGTGTTCTTGTCAATACCAGAGATAAATTGTCTCTCAGGTATTCTTGTCAAAAAGAGAGAGAAATTTTCTTTAATCTAAACGGGACAAAACGGGACGTAGTTTTCAATGAAAGGTGAAAATTTTCTGAAGAAAGTCACTAGAACAATTAATCTAGTTATACTCTTATATCTGAAGAACAGTGTTTTCATAAATGAGGGTATACAGAATTAGTTGAAAGACTATGTAAAAATTAAATATATAAGATTGAATCGTTCAATACATGATGAAAATCCATAACGTATTAAAGAAACACTTTATTGTGCGATTTTAATTAAACAATTTCACAAAAACGTAAACGTATTTCGCCATACAAAAGCTTCTTCAGATGTGTCTTCAATAACCTCAAAGGTAATACACACCTGAAGAAGCTATTATATAGCGAAACGCGACATTCCAAGTGAGATTCTATCATTGCAAAGTACAGAGTTCTAACCATAGAGTAACTCTAGTTATTCGTGATCAATCTGAGTGCATATCAACCAGAAAGAATTAATATGACATTCAAATTTCAATTCATTTTCTATTTCAGATCAAAGAAATTTAGTTGTTTTTTTCTTGATTATTTAAAGTCCGAAAATTTAGAATTGTCCATTGTTTTATCAAACCCATATCCTTTTCTATGATATCAAATAGTTGCAGTGCTATTTTTTTATGCTTCAGAACACAACTGTCATGCCAGATTTTCAGTTCAGTGATACCATCAATATATAATACAGAATGTACCGGTCCAAGCACTGAACCGTGTGCCATAGCATCTGTATCTGTAGAGTAGGGAGGGTGAATGTAGCCCCACAACACTTCGGCCATATGTGACATATTTTACATTCTCCCAAGGAGTTGTCCTCCTAGGTCATTGTCCATCCTGTCCTTTCCAGGAAGGTAGACAGATCTCAGGGATACATCTCCTTCATATCGGCAGGTGTAGGCCACCTACTCTCTTATTGACGATAACTCCGGACATTCGCTTAGGACAAGCCTGACAGTTTCATTATCCTATTCACATATCCTGCATAGAGGTGTGTCCACTTGCCCCATATTGTGGAGATGTTTCCTTAGTTGACAGTGGCCAGACAGAAATTCTACTGTTGAGCGTAGGTTTTTCCAGAGCTGCCGAAGGTGAATCTGGCAAGATTCGCAATCTAGCTAGTTCCGCAGAGTCGAAGTCATCAGGCCGTAGGTGCCACTGGGTCCTAAAATTCCATGAACGTATATAGTATTCAACAATACGAGCAAATGATGAAATTGTTTAGTCAACATGGGTGTTCTGTTCGGCCAACGTACCGCATGCTTGTCCCATTTCACGGACGTCATTGTCGTCCTACCGAAAGGACTATTCGCAACACCCGCACGTCGACGAAACGCAGTATCTGCCTAAAACTTCGCCGCTATCTGTGAAAGTGTGCAGGAGAATCCGAGGCAGTCGATTTTGCATAGCTCACAAAAAATCGGGTGATCTGGACCCCAACGATATGTGCTTTTAACAGGACGGCGCTACTTGCCACACAGCTCATGCCACATTATATATTCTGCACGAGCGATTTGAGGGCATGGTTATCTCACGTGGATGTGATGTGAACTGGCCACTAAGATTGTGGGATTTGACCCCGTTAGACTTTTTCTTGCAGGGTCCTCTTGAATCGCGCAGGTGTATGCGAATGATTCACACACCTTAGCGTTAGACGTTTCGGATTTGCTCCACCCAGAGAAGTCGTGGGCGAACACTTGAACGATGTTTCATTCCACACATCAATATGTCTTCCAAACGAATGAACACAAACTTTGTTTTATTTAAATTCAAAGATAGGAAGCACCTAATGACAAACCCTGTACGTATGTATCAGAATCTCTCCTTGATACTTACAGTCTTCAGACATATTTTGATTTCTATTATTATCACATCCCGAGTTCATTGATAAGAATGCACTCCCACTCAACTGATAGCGACTATTAATAGAACGAATTTGTCGAATCCTCCCGGTATACCGGTGTAGAAAGAGAGGAAAGTCAGGCATAGAACCAGAGACTCGCGCACCACGGCTCCGCTTGAGATGTAACCACCCCCCTATTTACTGTCAGTTGGCCACCCCTCGTCACCCTAAAACAGGGCCTAGCCTACTTACATTTCTTCTACCTATTAACAAACTGTTTTTTGTAATAATTGTAGTGTTCGAAACTGAATGCTTACATGACTTTTCGTGTATGTGTGCCCTTTTCTGTGAACTGTGCGTCTCATCTTTCTTAACTTCATTGATTTTTTTTTGTTTTTTGGCGATTGATTTCGATTTCCAAGGTAATTGATGAGTATTGTTTAGTTTGTAGTTTTACGCTGTCTGTTTCCTACCTTCCTCCCTTTCAAATGACCTGCTTGAGAAAGCTCTCGTTCAGAACCTTGAGTTCTCTTCGAGGTGATGGGAAAACCGGCTTATGCAAAGGCTATCACGCGTGAAAACTGATATATTGAATGAGTTGATCAGTGAAAATGCAATACAATTTGATTTTAGTGATAATAAATCCTAATGGAAATATTTAATACTGATTTATTGAAAGCAAACACAAATGAAGATGAAAGCTTTCTCTATTTCTTGACGAATGTTTATTTTCGATAATGATAACTATCTTTGAAAAACAAAATCGAGTAGCTGTCAATTGAAAACTACCCACATGTTTAGTTTCCAATCATATTGCTAGGTTATATTATCCCTGTTATGGAAAAATACCATACTTCCTATTTCAATGTAATAAAAAAATATAAACTAGATCACATATGATGAGACGTGTGTGAACTGATTCTGAAACCTAATAATTTCTTAACCGTCAAAATGCACTTGGACAAATTGAAAATCAAGGTATCTTGATTGACGTTAATCCAGAATAGAGAAGGTAGAAAGCACAAATCCCTGAATAATTGAAACTGCCACTTTCTCTGTCTCAGGAGAATCAACTTCTCTAATGAGCTTTTATTTTTAATTATTTTCCTGAACCCCATTGACGGAAAATTCACCTATTTTAAGAAGAAAACGTGTAGACTATTCCGAAACTATGCAATTAATTATATATTAAATGAAAAGTGAAGGTTACGAATAATAAAATACTGATGATATTGTGTTGTAAAAATATTCATTTTTTTTATCAAAAAGACATTGTTCAAATATAGAAAACTCCTAAATTCAACAGGTTGCATTGTATATAACATCTGGAAATAGTGATACATCATCATTGAAATCAATATAAAATTTTCAGTCACAACAAAGTTTACAGACATTATGAATTTTAGTAGTAATTTGAGAAATCAATACAGAGGTGACTGTGTTCTATTGAGATTTCACTGTCTATGTGAATGCATTAAGTTGATTTCAAAGAATCGTATAACTGTGGTTACAACTCAAATGATCAAACGTGGTTAAAGAAAGGTGTTTTCATTCTTCTGGTGTGTGGAAAACTGTAGCGCACTTAGTTTTCACAAACAGTATAAGACTTCACTTCCCTCTTTATTATGGCAATATTGATGGCATAATTATCTGTATAACTGAATGATCAAATACAGGGGGATTCATAAGAAACCGCATCGATCTATGTATGAAAATCTATCGAGGTGTGCTTGATACCTTTGAGTTATTTGTTGAAAATTACGTTTGCAGGCCCTGAAAGTATAATGTATCTGTCTGTTTTTCCATTAACCAGCTGTCGCACCCCTAAGTAGGTATGACAACTCTCAAAAGTCGAAACTTGTGTGAGCTAAGGACTAACGGGGTCTCATCTTTTAATGTGCGATTCCTAGCTCGGCTTGGACGATAGGGAGTGAAAATCGATCGTCCGGCCTTGCGGTTTGAACCACCGGTTCACCCAGCGGTCGATTGAGTGAGTGGAGTAAACCACTCACTCAACCGTCAACTCAACCGGCTACCATCACACCATCACACCATCACTTTTCCATTAACATATTATGTTTTCGATTAGATCACTTATTAGAAGACTTTGAAAATGAGATTGAAAGTTAAATTGAATGCTGAATACAATTTTATTGATGAAAACCTCCAAATGTCAAATCTGCTAATTCGTTAATTCTTTTTATAGATTTTCCTGTGGATTTTTAGTTTTTACTAATGGTTTCC
The DNA here is from genome assembly GCA_015342105.1 of Leptinotarsa texana. Lineage (NCBI taxonomy): Eukaryota > Metazoa > Arthropoda > Insecta > Coleoptera > Chrysomelidae > Leptinotarsa > Leptinotarsa texana. Next base: position 9,691 of record WOGN01008497.1, read on the forward strand.
TCTGAAGTCGTTGAAAAAATATCAAATGCGAAAGAAATGTATGAAGGTGTCATGTGCTATTTTAAAATTATCAATATCTATAGAAAAAGATCCTTTGAACCTTTTTTGTTTTTATGAAAAATGTGATGAAATTATATCAGGAACATTTAAAACATACAAAAATAGACAGTTAAGTCGTATGTTTGAATATTTACTGAAAAAATATTTTATTTTTGCGGATTCGACACCATTTTAAAGAAACTACACTGTATGATACGTTGCAAGGGTTTTGTGACTTGACGCCGGGGTCTCAATCTGAACTGTCTATAATTTGTTCAACAAAAGAAATGATTTCATCACGTTTTCAATGAAAAATAAATATGTTCAACTATATTTCTTTTACATTTCTACTACTCCATCTTGATGAAAAAAAAGCAGAATAGTAGAAAGCCAAACCCTTTCTTCCAAAAAATTTGTCACTCCTAAAAATATAACCCTTTCTCCTCAAACTTTGTGAAGATCAAATCGTTATATGTAGTTAATGAAATTACTATGGATCTTCATCAAGTAACGGCCGAGTCAATCAGTAAACTAGATTTCTTTTGAATATTACTGGAGTTTTTTCCCAACACAAAATCGACACGTGTTTCGATCACCAAATGATCATCTTCAAAGAGGAAGATAAAACTAAAAACTAACGCGAGCTAACGCCATTTATGCTACATAGATATCCTATACAGGTAAACCATCTAGGTGTACCACCCATACAGGTATACCAACCTAAATTAATTTTACAATTTAGCCTTATATATTATTTTACAATATATGTTTTCTGTTATAACAATTTTCAGCTATATAAAAATTATGAGTATAACGATGACGGACCTATACCAAAGAGCATACTATATAGCTTGTTAAAATAATGTTGTTGGGTTTACTGATTACTACATAAGGACACATTGCAAAAATTTAGTTTCAGTTTTAATCTTCCTCTTTGAAAATGATCACTTGGTGATCGAAACACGTGTCGAGGTTTAAAAATAACGATTTGGTGTTGGGAAAAAACTCTAGTGCATCATAAATTATACAGGGTGATTCAAAAGCACTTTGACAAACTTTAGGAAGTGATTCCTCACAATATTCTAATATGAATTGTTCAAATAAATAAATGTCCGGCAACGTTTCGTTTCCAAAATACATGATGTTGAAGTTTTATTTTTATTTTCGTTTTTTTCAAATAACTTTTTTGAAATACTGAACTTAATTAAACGAAACTTGGTAATAGGAGGTTTTTGAGGTGTCGAATTCGAACTGATGTCCTTATTGCTCTTACTCGTAGGGGGCACCACCTACACGTCTTTTTCTTTTTAAAGATTCATAACTTTTTTGGGCGTACTTCTAGCACATTTTTCAGTAAAAAAAACCGATTTCTCTATCATTTATCTACGTAAATAAGTTACCCTTGTTACTAGTCGCTAAAGCAACCGTTTTCTAAATATTTGGACTTGATAACTTCAAGTCGATTATTTAATAATCGATGCATGTTGAAGTTTTTACGAATATTTTGCATTTTTCACAAGAATGCTTTGGAAATAAATTTGACG
>WOGN01008499.1:0-11273 GCA_015342105.1 Leptinotarsa texana
AAGGCCTGTTAGACATCATAGTTCATCCCTACTGCAGTCCAACAACTGTTTGGTATCAAGCTTCAAAGGGTGAATAAATGCCTTGGAGTGGGCCAATCCTGGAAGATTCTGCCAGAAATCCATAAATTTTCTTTCCATGTAGGTGTTCAATCTTTGTTTGGCAACGCCTAAAAGCGATGCCAATGACAGGTTTTGGTCCGATGCAGCTGCTTGCAGCACCTTCCTTTGCAAGGGAGTCAGCAGCCTCATTGCCTTCCAGGCCAGTATGGCCAGGAATCCAGACCAGAAACAATCTGTTAAGTGTTCCTATTCAGTAGAGTCGTTTTTGGCAATTTGCCATAAATTTAGACGTTGCTCGATAGGAGCCAAGAGCATCCAACGCCGCTTGACTGTCCGAGAATATTTTTATTGACTTGTGTATGGGATTGGATTCTTCCAATCTCTCCGTACATAATTCAATAGCGTAAATTTCCGTCTAAAATATAGTCGCATAGGTTCCTAGGCAGGTTGACATCTAAAAACACCTGCAGCGAAACCGGATGGTATTTTTGCTATTAATATTTCCCGTGCTAGGAATTATACGTTAAAAGGTAAGACCTCGTTATCCTTAGCTCGCACAAGTTTCGACTTTTGAGGGTTCTTGTTCGTAGGGGTGCAACAGCTGATTTACAGAAAAACAGATTTTTAGTGGCCAATGTTGAGAAACATATAATTTTGTATAACTTTTTCAACCGAATTGCACGTTCAAAGATAAGGAGTTGATTGAATGTTATAAGACCCTGTCAATTCTTGTTTTGAGCTTGTGTTGAGTTTTTTAACGAGAAAATCATTTTCAAATGTATTTATCGTTTCCGTTTCTAGTTCTCAATATTCATCTCATAGAAATATGTTCATTCGTGAAATTGTTTTAGTACTTTTCACCTTCTAATTTGAGGAAAAACAATGAGGAAAATTGTTTCTACTAAATATTGTTTGACTATAATCATTCGAACATAAGAAAGCCCAAGGAAAATGAAATTTGTCTCCTTTTCGTTTCCCGTCTCTAGTTCTCAATATTTATTTCATATAAACATGATCATTCGAACAATAGTTTTTAATACTCTCAAACGCTAATTTCAAGAGAAACAATGATAAACATTTTCTGTACTGCATTATATATTTTGATTTTATTCATTCGTACATACAAAATTCAAGAAAAAAGACTTTGTCTCATTTTCCATTGTTGTCTACGAAATTTTCCTTGTTATCCTCTGAAAGATACATTCATTTAATGAAAAAATATAAAACAGATTTAGCACAGAAATAACAGTATACTCTAAAATGTACTTCTCTTGCTCTCCCCATTTCTGTTAGCTCAGACGAAAAATTATGTGAAAGGTTTTTGTGATATCAGAGGCGTCGACCTCTTTATAATTTCGTTTCATCTCAAGTTTCAAGAAGATGGCTATTTGCTTCGTCCATAAAATGAAATCCTTTCAACTTGTTTATTAACAGAACGGAACAACTTCAGTTAAATCACAATAGCGATGAGAAGTATTCCCTTAGAGTTTATTGAGTATTTTTGAATACTCAAAAGTATTCACAAGTTTCAAACAGATTTTTATTTCATTGAGACCCAATATAAATGATTCAGGAGAAGAAATACAAATATTTTCTGTTGAAATTGTTGAGTTGCTTTTAGATCTCAGTGGCCTCAGTGCAAATTCCTTCGGTTGCTGCATTTGTGCTTCACTTGCCTCCTGGTGTTAATGATGCGTTTGATAGTTCGATGTAAACTGAACCGCATGAGGAGGGAATGTTGTAAATATCGGCGGATGTCAGAGGATGTCTATGGTCATGACCGATCTGATAGTGTTAAGTAACTAATTCGTAGGATCTGTATCTGTATAGTAGGGAGGGTGAGTGTAGACCCACAGCACTTAGGCCACATGTGACCCATTGTACATCCTCCCGATGAGTTGTCCTCCTAGATCATCGCCAATCCTGTCTTTTCTAGGAAGATAGACAGGTCACTGGGAGGCATGTGCTTTATATCGGCAGATGTAGGCCAACACACACACTCTTATTGACAATAACTCCGGACACTCGCATAGGACATGCCTAACGGTTTCAGCTTTTTGTTCACGCATCCTGCATAGAGGTGTATCCACTAGCCCCATATTATGAAGGTGCTTCCTTAGTTGACAGTGGCAATTTAGAAATCCTACTGTTAAGCGTAGATTTTTCCTGGTCATCGCCAGATATTTCTTCGGCGCCAGCTTCCCAGTGTCACCCAGGATGATCCTGGCAAGATTGCATCCTTTGGTTTCATCCCATCACTTTAGGGATTGAGCATGGGTGTAACGTTTGGCTAGTTCCGCAATTGTCGAGGTAACACGTTGTCTGTTCAAGGGCTTGTCTGCTATCAGACTCATGAATGGTATTGATGTTGTGACTTTTAAATAGTTTTCCAACGCGGTCCGTGACTGTGTTTATGTAAGGTAAGTAGACCGTGCCTATCACTGGCGAATTTATCAGGATCGTAGTTGGTGTAGGTATTTCTTCTTCAAGATGTAGAGCACGTGTACGAGTAAATAAGTTTTTTTGAAACTTTATATTTAAGGAAAAGTGCAATAACTCAACAACGCCGTAACCGAATTTCAAAAACCAAACATGAAATGATATCAGAATTTAACGTAGCATCTGAATATGTAATGATATACAGGGCGTTCTTTTTTAAAAAATGGAATTTTGGTCTGTAGCACCTACACCAAACACCCTGTATATTTGAAAATTATATCAAAATATGGCTCTCATGAACTCCTAAAACTTTTGTATGAAACATTTTTGTGTATCTCCTTCAACAAACCAGATATCGCCTGTCATATAAAATGTGGGACACCCAGTTTCCGACAATATATTGGCATAAATAAACAGTGATGAAAAGGTAAATTTATAAGTATACATAATGTAAGTATACCTACTTCCAAAAAATACTTATAACTGAAAGCTGTACTGAAATAATGCGACTAAAATCATAGTCAAAGCAAGAACTTGAATGTTCGAAGACCTCGTGCCTCTATTTTCGAAACTAGATTGATAAACTAATCAATGGAGAACCACAGAAATTTGAGTTTTGATAAGAAATTCATTCAAGAACGAAATGACAAACAAAGATATTTTTTACGGGAAATTCAAACCGCAAATGTTAGTATTCATAGTTCATACGTGACAAGTTTTCTTTTGATATCTCTTTGTTGACACTTTATTCTTGGTAAATTTTATTACGAACATGGAGGAAGTTCTGGTCATAACATTTAATAAACATTCTCAGAACGGATATGGACCAATAGTTTATAGAGAATGGAAATCATAAACCGTAAAATGATTAGTTTTTATATAATGGATATAAGGAGAATATTCATATTTTTGCTCTGATTACTCGCCATTTTCTTCGGATGTGTTATAATCTTGATGTACTAGAAAACACGATAAGAATATTCATTAATTAAAAACAATTTCTCAAATTACGTTATTTTGCTTCTGAAAAAAAATTAATCTCGGTACTGGGTTTTATTTTCTATTTGAAAGTTCGTTCGTGTTAACTATTGTTGAAGTATTATAATGTTTACAATAGAATTTTACATAATACCAACGACTTCACAACATTGAGGTTCAAATTTCTCTGTAATTCCGTTTATACAGTCTATTGTTCATATTGTTACATTCGCATGTGACCGTTTTGTCTATCAAAAAATTATTTGTTAGCTTTTGTTTACTGTTATGCACGTGCTCTTTCATGTCGATTCCATGAATAATTATACATAGTGCTCGAATTTCCCTAAAGTCTGTATTAGTAATGTATGAGATATTCATGATATTAATATTATGAAATTAATTTCAAAGCGCTCAGCATCTTAATGTAGTTATTTATAACAATCATCTGCATCTGCACATCTGCACAACTGCACTACCGCTACAGGAAAATCCTTAAGGCATTCGTAGAGCGGTGCCTGTGCGAAATTAGTGACTCAAATTGGGTTGAATCGCTGGAGATCAAAACCACACCGTTCTGCAAAAGAAATAGTTCCTAAACAGTAAAGTTCGAGGTGTGCTGAGTTGAACCCCAAAACTATTGGCACCCACAGTCCGTAGTTCGTTGTTGATAGAATCAGTTGTGCCAAGTAACTTGAACACTTTCCGTGAAAGTATCTATAGAAGAGAAACAAATCTCCAAGCTTTCTTCGATGTTCCAGACTATCAACGTTGCAAGTGATGTACGCGTCTTCACTCAGGCGGATAGCTCTTTTCTGGATGGAAACCTGCAGCAGGTATATTTGGGAGCTTAGAAACATTGAGAAATATATAATTGGTTTTTAAAATGACAGAATGTCTTATATGAATGTAAAAATGATTGAAAATGTTTACCAATTAATATAATGATACCAATAACGCGATTGTGTTTTGAAAAATTCCAGATGTTTTCGAAGGAGAAGAAGGGTATTTCAGATTTTTGAGCGGTTAGACAACATTTTAACCACTAATTAATATAGTGTCCTTTCTAAATTATCAGTTTTTTATATCATCTATCAATATTTTAACACTTGGCTGAAATAAAAATACATTGAACCAAACCAAAATTTACCATCTACATTGTATTTGTCTTCGGAAAGTAACTTTACCTAGAAAAGCAGTCAGATCACCATATTACGTCCTAGAATTGAAATATTCCCTAATAAATTGAAATTCCTGATACAGTAGATATAAACTTCAAGTATCAATTATCTTATCTGTACTGGTGAAGTACATTGCAAGTAAGTGACAAACAAGGTAATTTCTTGGTGAAATTTATTCATTAGTTTATGTTCAAACCAGAAGATTCCTATATAGAAATGTAATGACAACGACTTAAATTGTGAAAAATTATTTAACTTTATTGAGTTGACCATAGCATTGGGTTATTTCAAAAGCTTTTTAATTTTTTATGAGTACTTCACACTATATTATCTCAATGAATACCCATTCAATACATTCAAAATAAGCGCCATCTGAATCAGTGCACTTTTACTATTAATTCCGTCAGCTTAAAAATTGTGTGCTCGGGATTCGATAAAGTCGATTAAGGTCGTTTTTGCCTTGTCCTGATTGGCGAAGGTTCTACCAGTGAGGAAGTTATCGAAGTGCTTGAAAAGATGGTAGTCGGTTGGCGAAAGGTTTGTGGGGTATTGAAGTTATACTGAATAACACGAGCCACTGACCACCACCATGTTCTTTTTTTTGTAGGACTTTGAGGAGTGCTTGTGTGGCTCATCGGTGACCAACAAAAGGACATAAAATATTCACCAACTGGACCGAACAATTATTCATTACAAACTCACTGCATACGCTATTACTGTTTGTAAAACAATAATTGATCTGATCAACTCCATTTTTTAAAATATAGGATCCTGCTGAATGAATTTGATACAAAATACTGAAGAGTAATTTTTTTGACAAATCAATTCTATGCACTCTACTTATGTATGAAAAGAAATAGTAAACATTATTGGTGTACTGGTTTAACCCTGAGGAAACAATACTCTATTTTTTTGAGAAACAAATTGGAGAGATGGTAGCCGGATGGGTTAGCATGAATGATACATTCTACTTATCCAATGGTCTGTCATGAGGAACCGTAGTTAGAGTCCTACGGCCGGATGATCGAGTTTCACTGCGTACCATCCAATCAATACAACAATCGCACGTTGAAAAGTAAGACCTCGTAAATCCTCAGTTTAGAGGTTTTCACTTCTGAGGGTTGCCTTTCGTATGGAAATAACAGCTACACAATGAAAAAATATATTTCGAATAGAATTTAAAAAAACAGCGTTTATTGATGCAATCAATTAGTTTCCATTAGTAACAAGACTGACAAATGCTACTCCAAATGATCTTACACAACTTGTAATTAATTGACATTCGATAATTTCTTATTTCAACTATCAGCCAAATATTTTCAATCTGATATAGTTTTCAATATTTGTTTTAAATTTTTTAGGATATCACCATCATGGTCATCAATAATTTTTTTTTAACTTTAGCAACTTTCATTGATATGTCTTTAATGGAGAATTCTTCATCCTACTTATTGATTATTTTCAATGAAAACATTTAGTATTTTAAAGAATAATCATAACTTTTACATTACCAATCATTATGTTGAAACACCTCAGGGAATATAAATGGCCAAAGAACGCAAAACACAAAACACAAAGATCTTTTGTATTATTTTTTACTACTTGTAAATACTAATAATAATATAAATTCACGAGAATACCTCCAGTACATAACGAACTCGGTGAATATTGGGAATGAAATTATTTTCTTCGAAACAGCTGGGCATAAAAAACGCTTGTATAATAGGTTGAATTGCGGTTTATTGACTATAACGTGGTAATGACAACCCTTTATAAATACTCAATTTTTAACCAACATGTGCGGTCGGTCTATAAACTCTCATTCAAAGCCCTCGCTAAATTAAAACTATCTCACATTTCGTGAAATATGAAATTGTTAATAATTTTTTTTTGATTATATTAGAAAATATTTTAATATAAATTAATACAAATCATGGGACGGCTTGATGGTATTCCAGTGGCGCATTTGCTTTTTCAGCTGCAGAAGTCCCGGAAAAACCTGCAGTACCACATCATCTGAAGATCTTGATCTGCCAATGTCCTCTATTTCATAAAACAAAATGTAGGGTGTCTCCAGAGGCTCCAATAAATTCAAGATATTGCCAGAATATTTACTGATACGATTATTGTCAAACTTAAACCAGTCCGTTTCGTCTTTGACCAATGCGTAATAATACCAGATTCAACGCCAGAACCGCAGTGAACAATGAAGATTATAATATTGTCTGCTAGCAGCTAGATTGAAGTGTTCATCTATTTCTAACCTTCGTAAGAGTTTGGTGCTTCCGTTAGAGGTTGAGTCAGGTTTGAAGATCAAAATACAATTGATAATCACCAGTTAAAAGCTCTATTTTCAGATGATTTAACAATAAGCTATGCACGGACTGGTTATCAGTCATATTTGGAAGTGCTAGGTGAAGTTCCAGAAAGTCACACACGTTTTTGCTTTTGCTACCTCTTGAACATGTACCATAGAGTAAACAACTGAAGATTTTTCCAGCAATTGATCTACAAACATAAGACGAGATAGAATGTAAGGAATTATTCAATCCAAAGAGGGCAGGAGTATTGATCCTGCTATTTTCTCGCCCACGAAGAGTATTCAACGAGAACCCCAAGAATTGGAAACAACCCTCTTGTTGTCCTAACGAGTATCTAGTAGACTTCAAAGACTCAAAGAATAGGTAGGAAACATTCTCGTTCTCGGTCATCGTTAAAAACTCGTTCTTGAAATTCTTCGTCATGAATAATACTTGTAAAATGCTATTCAAGTAGCAAGTGTTTCCTAAATTATCTAATTCAATTTTTTTCGCAAGATTTTCAGGACAACTGTCTACCGATTCGTAAGAAAGAACATGTTCCACAGAATCTGCATCAGAACCATTTCTCAAGCTGCAATCGATCCTTCCATGTGATGAAGGGTTTCGTAGAGGGATCGATTCGACTCTTGCTCCTTGAAGCTCTTCTACTGAAAGGGAATCAGAAGCAGAACTGCAGCTCATATTTGGGGGGCAAGAACTAAACTTTACTGTTTAGGGACTCTTTCATTTGTAGAACTACGTTTATGTGGAATAAACTTCCTGAAAATGTTTTTCCAAATGAATTCGATCTCCAACGATTCATATCCAATGTGAATCGCTACTTTCGCACAAGTACCGTTCTTAGAGCGCCTTAAGTATTTTACTGTAGTGCTTATGTTTTGTCCTTGGAAAAAATCAAATACACCAGTAAAAACTAATATAAAGATGTGTAAATCAACAAAGAAATTTGTTTCGGGTATGAACAAGATGAAAAATATATTCAATACAACCATTTTCAAATATATGAACATTGAATTATACATGTTCATTGTTTACTTCAAAGATTGAATATTACTGGAGAGATTAACACTCTTCCTCTTTGAAGATGATCACTTGGTAATGGAAACACGTGTCGAGGTGTTAAAAATAACGATTTGGTGTTGGGGAAAAAACTCCAGTATTATTCATTACTACACCAAAGGTTCCAAACAGTGCATCATAAGTACTTCAAAGATCATTAATTAGAAGGTAGTTATTGTTGATTGGATTTTTCTGCCGAAAGAAACTTCTTAGCATGATCTACACATCTTTGTGAAGAGTTTTATTGCATTATCGCATTGTATTAAAACACTTTATCACACCAGAACAAAAATAATGTCTCCCAACGAGGCAAAGTGTATCAAACTTCTTCAATGAACCGAAAGAATCAAAAGAATTTCTGATTCTGAAAAGAATAATATGCGGCTGGGTATAGAAAAATTAGCACACATTAGCAGTTTTTTCAGCCGTATATTTTAAACTTTAAAACACCGTATATGTACACACCACAGGCGTTGAAAAGTAACTGACCACTACGACATTGTAACAATGAATTCCGACAGCCGTTGCAAATGAATCTGATTAGCCAGTGTAAGGAGGCTTGTTTATTTTACCCAATAGATGCAAATGAGTGTGATGATCATGCTTTGCTCACGCATCTATCTTTGTTTGGGTTACTTTGTTTGTTGGATGGAGTTACTTTAAACGTATCAATGGTATTCGGTTTCACTTAGTAAAACTATAGCAGAGCAAAATATCCTTGTATATTTTTGAAACAGTTTAGTTGCCCGATGAAATGAAAATCATAAGGAATACTATCTGATAATGTGTCATTTTCTCTGAATAAATAACAGACTGTATATACACTTTGTATTTGGGAGTATACATCATATTATTGTTTTATAATGAATTATCTCTACTGTAAAGCGTAATGTTACAATAGTTAGAAGTGACGAAATAAAAATAGAATTAATATTCACGGTTGTCAAATTTTCTGCTTTCTAAATAAGTTCGAAGCATTGTTGGAAACTACTCATAAATAGAGAATCTACTACACAATACCTTTGTAGGTAACAACTTCACTTTGTTTGCCTACAAATACCGTTTTTAAATCAGCTGCGCTATTCCCTTCTCACTTTCGGCCATTATTTACAACACAGCAAATCTTTGTTGAGATATATATTAGTTTCAGGCCACCAAAGAGGGTTGCATTTTTATCTGACAAGACACAGTAGTTGGTCATTTTCGGTTTGAAAACTTGTTTGTCGGAATAGCGCGCAAATTAAACTAGTATTTTGCCTCCAAAGTAACCGCTATAGGTCTTTATCGGTGGATGACATTGGCTTGTCCCGAGTGAGTCACAAGAGAATCCTATCCATGACCAGATCGGTTTCAATTTAATGTATGTAATTAATCAAATCAGGACCGATGCGTTTGGGATAGTGTCCGTATTTTTTTCTGAAAATGAGCATCTTCGTCATAAATTCCTGTTTTGTGTTATACGGTTCACTATATATAAAAGTCTACCCTTTTTTTAATGATATTTGTATGATCGTGAGTGATAAAAAACGCATTTGGCACACTTATTCGGCTTTCTTGAATTATATTACTCTCTACCATATTTAAGGAATCCAGTTTAACCCAACCTCAAGACTATTTTCAAAAACCATAATAGAATCCAGAACTCCACTGTGAGAAAATTTCAACAAAATAGAATAGAATCAAGTTGAGAAATGAAACTAATCAATTTCATTTACTAAAGAGATGGTTTCAGTCATTACCCCAATTTTTCAATTTCAACTTTAATTGTTGAATAAAAACCGAACATTTTGTAGAAGCATGTTTTTTATCAATTAATAGTACCTATCATAAGTACGAATTCAACCACCACCAATCTATCGATAGAGAAATCGTTAAGAATATATAGAAGAAATACAGTGTTTATTGAGTTATTCAAATTGAAAGAAATAATGGAGAAGTAAAAAAACACAAACTTTCTCCCAAAAGTTTTGAGTTATGTTCACTTTCTAAGCACAGTCCAATTTTGAATTGAAATTGATAAACCATTGAACATGTTTCTGTATTGTTTCTGTATACAGGTGTTTATTACACATGCGGTAAAAATTTAAGGGAGTAGTCTAAGGATATTTTATCCTTCGATGATTTTCGATAGGGTGCTTTGTTTCAAAAATACGGAGCAAAAAAGAATTTTACCAAAAATTACATGTGATGTTTCTCAATCTACTGCCTGGGGGCAGTATATTGAGAACCCCAAACCCTTTGAAAAACAGCAATTATACGATTTCTCAAATATTCCACATTTTTCACTTTAGTCTGTTTAAAATCTGTTTAAAATCTGTTTTTCCGTTAATCAGCTGTGTTAATCAGTAGTGTTAACTAATGACTTTAGGTGGTCTTAAAGGAAATAATCCAAGGCGTTTAAATCCAGTGATTGAGCAGACCATATGCAATGTCCACCTCGACCAATTCATCAATCTCCGAATGTTACTGATAAAAACTCTCGAGCCAATATGCTGAAATAAACTGGTGCACCATCGTGCATAAACCATATTGCATTTCTTGTAACCAATGGTAAATCTTTCAGAAACTGGTGTAGCGTTAGTTCCAAAAAGTTCCAATTAGGAAGTCACCTACAATCCCCACCCAAACGTTTAACGATAACTGATGTTGAAAGCGATCTTCAAGTACCTCATGTAGATTTTCTTCAGCCCAAACATGGTTGTTGTAGAAATTCCTTATGGCATTTCTTAAAAAACTGACTTCATCGGTAAAAAGAATAAGCGTCAGTAGTTAAGGGATATGAACAAATGTGCTCAAAAGCCATTGACAGAATGCAATACGTGGAAAAAATTTGCAGGAAAAAGTGCTTGAACTCGTTGTATGTGGTATGGATACAACAAATAATCTCTAAGAATGTTCCAAATCGTCACGTTACTTCGATTCAAAGTATTTGCAATTTTTCGAGTAGTGGTACCTGAATCTTCTTCTATCATGGCCAGCACATTCTCTTCTAGTTCTACCGTTCATACGATCATTAGCGTTCCTGGTCCTTCATTTCGCTTAGGTGATCCTGTTTCACGAACTCGTTGATGTTTTCTTTGGATGGTTTTTCTATTGTAGATTACATTTGGGAAATCGTTCAATATACAACCACCTAGCTTCCGATGAATTGCAATCAACAAGTCCAAAAATAAAATGCATGTCAGCGACCTCTGCGTTACTATAGCCATTCATGATAGAGAACTTCACTAATAACACT
>WOGN01008500.1:0-11270 GCA_015342105.1 Leptinotarsa texana
TTCATCGTTGTAACTACAGTAAACATTCTCCCCTGTAGAATTGATATTGGTGGTAATAAAGTCGATCTGGACTCATGAATAAATTATAAATGGTAGTAAATATAAACATAAACATCCTCAATTATTGAATTCTCCTTATCCTAATCATTCATTTATTTTATTATTATTTCAATTCAGTAAATTTATTTTCTCACTGTTATTTTTTTATTAATAAATTTGTTTTACTTTTAGCAAGTAAGTTAGATGTAATTATTCGTTATATTCATATATTTTATTGTGAAATCTCTTAAACTTAATTGAGTGTTACCCGTTAATGAATAAACAAATAAATAAATAAATAAAATGGTTTCTCTTATTTCCCTCATTCTTTCCATCTCTTTATATTCTTCATTTTTGCTAAATTCTTGTCTCTATTTTTGATGTTGCTACAGCTGAAATTTTCTAACTTTCCTTTCTCATCATCTGATTCAATATCTCAATAACTATCGCATGCACCCCGTACGCGGCAATTTCTGCGCTCAAGGACATCCATATCGCGACAGCCATTCTTCCTTGTTGTGCGATACCATGAAAGGGAAAAGCGAATAATGGCAGTAAAGGGCATTCATATGCCGGCCGCAAAAAGGTCACCGATTGTCTGGCCCTCTAGAACTCGTCCAGTCCAGGCCGTCTGTTCCCGGATGAAAAGGACATGAAAAGGACCTGTACCGTCTCGAGTGGCACCACAAGTACCGCAGTTAGACTGCGTTCGAATATCAACGATCGCGTCGCAAAGTTTGAAAATTCAAATATAAATTCCGTGCTGGAACAACCGGAATTCCAAGCGTTCCTATCAAAGCCGTTTCAAATATTGATTCAGAATTGGTCGATGTGGTTAGGATTTTCAGTTTCTATAAAGAACAGTCTTTCTTTAGAAAATTCTGGAGATACTGATGCCTTCAGTGACTAGGTTCGTGATAATAAACATATTTCATATATAGGACACCCTATTTTTAAATTTGAATAAAACAAAATTTTGAGAGATATCATCGAAGCTTTTCCTTCATTGGAAAGATCTATTGACGACATTATGTGTAGAATATAACATCATTCAGATGATCCCGCGAATCTTCGCACGATCTCTCTCATTCCAACTATGGCCAAAGTTACCGAAAAACTTGTGAAAATACGTCTGACGGTTTTCCTACAACTCCACAATATCTCAATTGAAAGCCAGTTTGGTTTTCAAAGCAATGAAAATACGCACGATGCCATCTTATCATTTCTTTATGATATTTAGTCAATTTAATTATGGTAATGTAGCAGCTGCGGTCTTTTTTGATCTTTCTAAGGCGTTTGATTGCGTTGATCATAAGATCTTGCTAAGAAAAATTCACCAATATGGCTGCAGAGAAATGATGCTCAAATGGTTTGAATCTTACCTTTTAGGAAGGAATCAAATGGTAAAGACTTTTAGAAAAAAAAAAGGGAAATTTTTTGTGGTGTTCCTCAAGGATCAGTTTTAGGACCTATCTTTTTCTTATTATATGACAATGATATTGCAAATTTGAGTATTTTGGAAATTTCACTCTTTTCGCTGATGACACGACGATATTATGGAACAAAAAAAACTCAAATGACTTACACAATGCAATATCTAGTGATATGAAAACAATCAAGGAGTGGTGGGATGCTAATTTGCTATCCTTCAATATCACTAAAACAAACATTTTATCATTTAGATGTGATTCTTCATGATCTGTCATTCGGTGATAACTTAGTGATCAGGAACGAGACTCAATTTAAAAAAAATCGATGAGTGGTGTAATGCTAATCTGCTATCCTTCAATATAACTAAAACAAACATTTTACCATTCAAATATTCTCTTGATGACCTGTCATTTGGTGATCAAGAACGAGAACCAATCTAAATTTCTAGGTATTCACATTGAAAATAAGCTCAAATTTATTGAAGATATCAAACAACTTAAAAGTAAAATTTGTTCTGGATTTTACTTCAATAAATTTGGGAATCAAAACTGCCAGAAAACTACCAAAAATTCCATAACCGTTGGAATACCGTTTTGGGAAATAAGCAATTCATCAGCACTTCTGTCTGTAATAGTACTGCAAAGACGGGCTATGAGGTATATGTGTAAGATCAAACCTCGTGATTCGTGCAGATACAAATTCGTTGAGTAAAAGATTTTAACAGTGATCGTTATGTTCATTTTGGAATCTGTTTGCCTCGTTTACAAAAATATCTCCCTATTTGAGACTTCATGCCATTCTTATAGAATCTGGAACGTTGAAATTGCTTATTCTTTTAACAAATTTGGTCAGGAATTCTACTACAATGGGGTCATGTAAGACAGGCAAATTTGGCCAACAAAATGTTTAGAATAAGAGTAAAAACATTTTTGGCTGATAGACCCTATTACAATTTGCAAGAGTTCTATAATGATTAATTTACGTGACAAAATGTGCATATTTGAATTTGGGTTATATAAGATTTTTGTTTATATTCTTCTTTGGATATAAATGTTTGATTGTCTGGTGCAATGGGTGTGTTTATTTATGTAATATTAAACATGAGTATATATGTTTATATGTCTGTTATATAAATGATGATAATATTTTTAAACAAATCTGTACACAGGTTGAAACAAAATTTTGGCGTTGAACTATAGTGTATGTTCTAACTTTACTTTTTTGTAGGTGTTTTTATATTCACATATTAAATTTCTATACTTACATTTGTATTTCTTCTTCACAAGCTTTGCCGGCAAGATCATTAAATGTTCGTTACGGCTTCTTTGGGGGGAGTGCATCCGCATAAATCAGGGTGAATTTGACCGATGTCATGGGTAAAGTTGGCTTTGGGGAACTCTTTAGTTTGTAGCTCATTCGCATACGCCTGCGACTTAAAAAAACTCTGCTGGAAAAAGTTTAACGGGGTCAAATCGCACGATTTCGGTGGCTCGTTCGCATCACCTCGACGTGAGATGACCATGCTGTGTGACACGTAGCACAGTCCTGTTGAAACTACGTGTCGCTGATGTCCACATCATCCAATTACAGGCAAAAATAAGTTGGTGATCATCGACCTATAGTGCTAGCCGTTGATAATGATGGCCTGGCCAACGTCGTTCTCAAACAAATACCTAGATCGATGACGGTGCCAGTTCAAAATCAATACCAAACAGTAACTTTTTCGGGATGAATTGGACGCTCTTGGATTGGTATCGTCCCAAATTCGAAAATTTTATTTGATCACGTACCCATTGATCCAGAGAGATTAAGGTCGGTTGCCAACTGCTCCAGAGCCCGCACAGCGAATACACGTCGTTGCCTATGGTCATTTACCTTCAGTTCCTGGGTCAATTGCAGGCCCAAATTACAATGCAAAATTCACCAAGTTGTGGTCTGCGAGAGGCCGAGTTCTTGTGAGCGACGCGAAATCAACCGATTTGGCTTCTGCTGCATACTCTCACAGACAGCGGCAATGTTTACAATTATGGGACGTATCTCTTTTTATAATCAACATTTTTTGAGTATACAATTGAACAATGAATAATTACATCTTTTTTTCTAAATTTATTAAAAATATTGCGGTTTATTGATTTTCATCATGATTTTATTATAAGCAACAACTGAATTGAAATATTTACAGAAAAAGATCCATTAATCACATGCATTAATAGTTATTTTGAGTTGAAGTATTAAAAGTACCTTAAAATTTTTAGGCATATTCAAAATGCATCTATTTGAATAAAAATGATAACTCCAATGAAAAAATATTGGAAATGCTTGCCATAAAAAATAGGTTAAAAAAATATGAAGTATACCATATACTTTATAACCTAAACACTTACATAACTATCCAAGTATATATTCGAACAACATAACATATTCAGAAAGCTTGCAAAAGGAGAATCAAAAAAGGGCTTCAAATCTTGATGACAGCAATTATTCTTTAACTAAGGTTAATCCAAACTGATGCATGATAAAAGAGTTTACATGCTAAAACTGTTTTGTATTTAAAATACATTATAATGGCTATTTAAACTATATAACATAAATGAATATTTTACGAGATATGTAATTATACATAATGTTTGAAATACAAACTGAGTAGAGAAAAGTATGTTCTGTATAATTCATTGTTCTTATAAGAGTATTTGTTTCGAAATATTTTTTTATTTCGTGTACTGCATCGTTTATATGGAAGTAGTTCTTTCAGAAGGACTTTCTTCCAGTTTGTGTCTGAAAGTTACTTCATTGTATGATCTGTACATCCATGTATAGAATTACTTATTTTCAAATTGATAACTTCCTTCTTTTTTTTGGAAGATTCCCACATCCCCAGCCAAAAACTTTTTTTCTACCAATTAATCACTCCTAAAAATGTAATCCCTTCAATTCACCATTATAATCTTCATTGTTCTTTGTGGTTCTGGAGTTGATTCTGGTCATTATTACGCATTGGTCAAAGACGATACGGGCTGGTTTAAGTTTGACGATAGTCGTATCATTAAATATCCTGGCGATATCTTGAATTTATTGGAGCCTCTGAGACACTCTATATTTTATTCAATTAAAGGGAGGATATTGGCAGATCGAGATCTTCAGATGATGTGGTGCTGCAGGTTTTCCAGGTTTTTCTGCAGCTGAAAGAGCAAATGCGCCACTAGAATCAGTAAAGTCGCACCGGAGCGCCAATTAATTTTTGTTGTTGTTGTTTCAAAATTCTATAATTTGTGTTACTCTATATTTAAAAATATTTTCATGAAATTCATTCTTCTGACAAGGAAGCTTATCTATTATTTTTTCTCTCCATTATTATTTTTGTTATTATTATCATTATTGGGTGATAATATAAGAATTGAGGAGAAACATTGTCATCAAAGAAAGGTTCGTGCGTCGTGCGTCGAATTATATTTTACATAAATTATAATTTTTTCATTTGCCACTTTCATCTAACCATTTTCTCACCTCGTTCACCATGCTATACTCTACCAAATTGCGCAAAATGAAATCATGCCCGGCATAAATTTAATATTGTCCGTGCGGCTTATTTCAATTTTGATTTACGGCTGCACTAGCTTAAAGCGACGCGACTATTCATAAAGTTTGTTTGGGTTGGGGGAGCAAGAGAAATGACGGTATTTCCACGGACTCGTGAAAAGGCCTACTCAAGGCAGATGCTCCCCGGAGGACCTGAAAAATTACTCCCGCACATCTTCGAGAAGAAGGCATTTTTTAATAAAGTTGATGTGAGGCAGATGCTGTTTAATAACAACAATCGTTTACGGGACTGTTAGTCCGTAGGGAGAGAGTCTTTGGGGAACGGATGATATTTAGATTTTCTTCCAATTTTTATTCTTGTATTTTTTCCGAAACTTATTTCTCTAGATTAATCATTTGTGCGAAGATTACAGATACTTTATCGTTGCCTAAAATATCCTTTAGTAGATCTATTATTCTAATCTCTCAGAGCAACATTTTTTCCTGGCGTAACACTTCACAAGTCAAAATTATTTTGCGTACCACTTAGACAGGTAATTATGGATGGAATATGTACCTTATTTAGTATGTTGCTAACCTAACTAACTTATTTTCCATAAATGAGTATGAAAAATAAAATTCTGTGAAGTGTTATAATACTTTATCAATTGATATGAACAAGGAATTCATAAATATTACTGGAGTTCTTTCCCAACACCAAATCATTATTTTTAACACCTCGACACATGTTTCGATCACCAAGTGATCATCTACAAGAGGAAGATTAAACTGTTCAACACTTAATTACAATTAATGATTGAACAGTTTAATCTTCGTCTTGAAGATGATCACTTCGTGATCGAAACACATGTCGAGGTGTTAAAAATAACGATTTGATGTTGGAAAAGAACTCATTCAGTAATATTCATTACTACACCAAAGGTTCCAAACAGTACATCATAAGTAAGGAATTCATAAATATAAAACACATTATACTGTGAGGAAAATACAACAAAAATATAATGCAATACTTCAATGAAAATGCTGCACTTTATGATCAGAAGCCAACTTGGCAATGTCTATTACGATACTTGTTTTTCTACCTTACTGCGTAAAATCGACATTACCTTGAGAGCAATAATTCATTAAGGGCTCCAACAATTGAAACAATCTTTTGAACAAACTGGTCTGAAAGGGATTTCTTTTTTCGAACAATATTTGCCTGATCCGTGAAAACTCCACGATGGATATAGTTTGGCTCGAATGGTCGATTGATCAACAGAGTGGAAATGAAATACAGAAATACTTGATTGCAAACTTATTAAATAAACGTTTGGTAGATTCCCGAAGTAGCTCAAGACCTTGTGCCAATTCAGAAAGTCCCTAGCATAAATAAATCCTGGGAATTTAGACCAATCACACTTTGCCTTGTATTGAAAAAATATTAGAATTCGCAGTGTATAATCAAGTCATTGAATATCTAGAAAATTATGATATTTTACTAAAATATCAGTCAGGTTTCAGAAAACACCATTCAGGTGAGTCTGCATTACAAGTCACAATATCAAAATGAAAAAAATCAATAGAAAAGGGACATTTTATTACAACCGTATTTTTAGATCTTAAAAGAGCTTTTGAGACAATTTATCGCCACATATTACTAAGTAAACTGGAAAGTATTGATATAAGGGAAACTGTTTTGTTATGGCTGACTGATTATTCATCACAACGCAAACAGGTAACCAAAATAAAGGATTCAGTGTCATCATTTCGCGATGTCATTTTCGAGGTACCTCAGGGGAGTGTTTTAGGACCTATATTATTTTCAATCTACCTGAATAATATAGATACCATCCATGGTTGTGATTTCATGAACCTTTTTGCAGACGACACTTTTTTATCAATTTCAGGAGATAATGTAGAAACAGTAGGTGATCAAATGAATAATGAACTAAGAAATGTTTTCAAGTACATGAATAGCAATAAATTAAAACTAACACCTCCAAAACAAAATATATGATCTAATCAACTGGTTATAAGCTATCACTCATCAACAACAAATTGCAGGTGATATAATAGAGTTCGTAAGTGAATTCAAATACTTAGGTTTCATGGTGGATAATCGTTTATCTATTCATGCTCATTTTGATTATATATATATATATATATAGAAAAATTACTACAAAAATATATTTTTTCTCAAGAATTTCATAGCTTTCGATGTACTCAAAAATTACATTATATAATTGTACAATCCAACATCATTTTGATTGTTATGCTAGTCTTTTATACTCATTTGACCAAAATAAGGTATTGGTTTTACAAAAGTTACAGAATCGTGGAATGAGGATTATTTTACAAGTGAATAGGTATTCTAGTATATCAAACATGTTAAGTACTTTGCAGTGGCTGTCTGTTTCCCAGAGACTGTACGAGTTAGCAATAATATTCATTTTCAAACTAACACATAACTTGCTTCCAACTTATTTCGAAGAATTCTGTATATATAAATCTCAAATCCATAACCACTTAACAAGAGCGAGTAGCTCCCAAAAATTCCAGCTTTCTAGAACTAATTTGACTAGTACGATGAAGTCTTTATTTTATAAAGGTTTCAATGAGTATAACAAACTCCCACTCTTGTTGAAAGATTCAATAAATGTTTTCCAATTAAAAAAAACTCATAAACTATATAAAATATCATACTTGATTTTCGTTTCTCTGTTTGGTAATATATTTATTATGTATATTCTCATGTTGAAACCATTCTGGAATCATTGAAAAATGGTTTTTATCTTTATTTTTTTTCTTCTATCATGTCATCATTTTTGTTATTTATGTCACTTATTTATATATTTTTTAAGTAATGTATGTATATTAGGATGTCCAACTGGGCGGCAGCTGATTAACGGAAAAACAGAGATGTCCTAAAAAAATCAAATATTATTATTATTATTATTATTAATGACTCTCAGATAAAAGATACTCCTCCGGCTAAGGGAACTGTTTTATCGATAGAGAACTTTGGCGGTACATTTTGAATTTTCAACAAGGATCTAGATTGATTAATTGGAAAAAATCTATTATGGCAGAATTAGCTGCATTTTGAGTTGCTATTCATGATTTTCTGTACAACAAATAATCAATTCGAAAGTTATATAATGTTTACAACTTAGGATGGATAGAAATTGTTGGTTAAAAAGGCAAAAGTAATATCAAAACTACCAAAATGCAGCAAAAACTACTGAAATATATCCCTTTATTATGTGATTATTTAGTCTTACAGTGCTCATGTCCAGACGATATTTCGTGATATCAAAAGTTAAAATTTGCTACTCTCGTAGTGAGCAAAATGATCATGATTAAATGTGAAAAAATATTATATTTATTGAAAGGTATATATAAAAAACCTAAAACTTGGTTTCTGAGGAAAAAAGCGATATAACAGGATAAAGGTTAATAAACAATAATAATAACAAAACACACGCCAAAACATGAAGTTTAATATAAATTGATGTCGATTAACAAAACAAATTGTTTCGACTATGCATTGCATGTCGTGGATGTCTAAGGAAATAAACAAAAAAGGCGGGAAACTGTCAAAATACTTGTCTGAACATAGTTATAATCTGTGCTCGACTGACTTCAACGCGGCTCGACTGCATGTATGAAACCTTCGTCTAAGAAATAAAGCCCCAAAATCGAGAAGAAGAGAAGAAAACATCCCATTCTAACATAAATCAAAATAAGTACGACTGTATCGATTTGAGATACATGCGTATCAAGAAAATAAGTTGCAAAACATTCATCTCTCCCACCGTTCCTACACAATAGAATCTGAAATTATCGTGGTATTAGCCAGGAAAGCACTTATTTTACGGCAGGTATTTATCAGATATTGCATAGGAACCTTGGGAGATATGAAAGTTTCTCAATTTATTTTCTTGATACGCATATGTATCTCAAATCGATACAGTCACTTATTTTGAATTCTCTTGGGAAATAGTTGTCTTTTCCATCCGAAACATGATCACAAGGAAGAAATCTATTCAATTTATAAAGTATAATACTTCTATACAGGACATTCCCTGGTTCAAGGAAGTTGATATATTTTTATTTGATATTCATGACAATATAATGTTTCTTTTAGAAAAACATGTCGTTTGATGAAAGTACGGTTGAAAAAAGAACTTTTGTCCATAGTGCTGTAAATCGTGCCCTAAAGAAAATAACGACGAACACCACTGGTAGCCATAAACCAATTGTGACATGGCTATGAGCGCGCCCAGTCCGACCGACGTTTCGCGGTTCTTCGATGTTCGCAGCCATTCTGGACGTGGCGAGAATATTGCTACCGGCTTCGATGGAATTCCGACGAATTTTCTACCGCTTTCGATTGACAAATATAAACGCGATCCACTCGCCTATCGGGATAGTCAAGTTGAAGTGACAGTGCGGTACTCGGGGTTATCTAATAAGGCGATTGACATCTGAGTAATAGTTGAGGTTGTGTTTGCGACTCGTTTTCGACACAAAAATATGATTGGCTGGCCTACAGTTGTGGCAAATCATAACGGAATCACAAAATCTTGTTCGAGCAATCTGTTAGCGCTTTGCATTTATAATGAGCATTAATTACTCTTCACTATTAGAAACATATAGATAGTTATCATTGTTTATTTATACCTAATCAATGCTAGACTAGGTACTTCTCACAAAGCATCATTCAGGCTTAGTAAAACCTCATACCTACTATTGCCAAGGGACTAAGTCCAGTCTTACTAATCTTAAAAGGAAGATTCTCTTACCGTATCAATTATACTTCGAATCTCCATAACACCCACTGTTGGCTGTCCATCCGTAAGGAATATTATTATTGGTACATACACCGAGTTTTTCTTTTGCACTGATTTCACCAAGGAAAGACCAATCTCCAATCCACCGATGCTGTTAGTACCTTCGCTAGCTTGCATACGCTCGATGACTTGGAATGCCTTTTGAATGTTTTCCGGTGTTGCTCTAGTTGCGGAAAAAGACATGTTCTGGAAAATAACGTAGAATAATCATTTATTGTTGATCAGAATACAGAATACAATGCAGAGGTATCGGAGATTATAGATCAAAGTCGTCTTTGAAGCGTCGATGCGTCTTGTTGCCTAAAATCCCCAGTTCTTGCTTAGGAGTATGCAGATTGTGACCCCTGAGTCAAGCCAAAAAACTCCTAATGTCTGTTACTACCTGATTAACAAGGTAGATTGAGACCCCAGCAAAACTGTGATAATGCCTTTTCACCAGGACGTTAAAAGACCACTTTCCCGCAATGGTCAGGTCATTCCATTTAGACCGGATGTGAAATATCTTGGTCTTGTCCTTGATAGAAACTCACGTGGAACATTCACTTGGATTTTTTTACACGAAGCCAGATTGTCCCTATGGACATGTCGAAGGAATTGTGGTAAAACTTGAGGTATAGGTCTCAAACAAATCCATTGGGTTTATGTGATTATTGTCAGACCAATGATCACTTATGGAGCAATTGCCTGGTGTCCGAAGGCTTTACAGAAAACGGCCCAAACGAAGCTCTATGGCTTACAGAGACAGGCTTGCCTGGCTATCACTGGTGCCATCAGTACCCACCGTCAGCGACCATGGAGATACTTCTACATATACCTCCTCTCCACGTTTTTATGGAGAGAGAGGTTAGATGGACTGCATATAGACTTGTGCACATTTCCAATTGCACAAATCAATTCAATGCAGAGTGCAACAGACTGTTGGTTAACACTGGAAGCCACAGCATTCTGGAAAAGACCTCTGACTTTATGCCTCCGACCGTCAACTGCGAACTGCCTTATAAAGCACTGTTCCCAAGTAGAAAGGACTGGATCCTCTTGGGAGAAGGAAATATTAGGAGCAGACAGTTGTTGGTTCACAGACGGATAAAAACACCTCCAGCTTCTGGTGCAGGTGTTTTCACTCGCAGACCCAGGGCAGAGATATTAAGATCCCGAGGAACCTATGCGACTATATTTCAAGTGGAAATTTACGCAATTGAGTTGCGTGCGGAGAGATTGGGAGAACCCAACCTCATACACAATTCATTTTTCGAAAGTCTACCTGTAAATATAATAATAATAATAATAAATACTTGAGGGTATAACTGTGGCACCCCCGGAAACCGGAGGCTCAAGGTCACCCATCTGTTTTATATGGATGATCTTAAACTATATGCCTCTATAGAAAAGGATCTCCATCAGTCCTTGAGGGTGGTGGAAGAGTACACG
>WOGN01008501.1:0-11270 GCA_015342105.1 Leptinotarsa texana
TTATATTATATTATATTATATTATATTGGAGAAAGTTGAGATGATCAGACTCATTAAAAAACATCTGGAAGTTCTACTGACTCTTCATGTTGTTTAAGATCATCATCTTCTTAATTAGGAGAGAATGATGTTGGTAATGATGATAAAAGTGCTACCTTTGTTAGCGAAATGCGCGTCTAGAAAGTGTTTCCGTTCTGGTGTGGGAAAACGTTTCCATGAGATTTATCTTACATATTTTTTTTGGTAAATATTTGTTTTTTCTGAATTTTGAAACCTCCTCCTAACTACTTCATAAAGTTCACGCTGATTATTTTCAAATATCGAATATTTGTTCTTTAATTTACTGACATTACATTGCAGGTGAATTTTTATTAGAAAGTTGATGGGAAAATGTATTTATTATCGTTCAGTGAATTCAGATTTTAAGAAAACACCAATGAAACGGAGTGCCTGTTTTCGAGGCAGCTGTCGAACCGTATTTGAAATGAACTTTTTGTGATATCTGTTCCTTACCAGATAACATTCATTGGATTTTTCAATATAATATTTTCCAATAATGAAATTTAGTCTATTTAGCAATACTCTTCGAATGTTCACTGACGTAGGAACGTCAGTGAACAATTTACTCCAGAAATACCTGTTGGAAACATTCATTCACCTAGAAAGTGAGTTTATTTGTGGATAGTATACAGGGTGTAACATAAGTATGTTGAAATATTCAAGTGATGTATTGCTGAGATAATTTCAAGAAAAAAAGTCTATGTAAACTTTGGAAATGCTTCGTTTCGGAGCTACAGGGTGTTGAAACTGAATTTTTTTGTTCGATGTTTGAAAATAGCATTCGCAAAAATGAGTTATTTGCACGAAATTTGTTATCCGAAGTTTCTTCGACATGGAAAATTAATTTTCGAAACTGAGTAATATGGATCTCTATAATAAATTGTAAATATTTCGAAAACGATCACCTTTAGCTTTGTTGAGATAGTGTATCTTTTTACTTGACGAAGGTGTGGAAATTAATATTTTTCATGAAAAGTATCAAAAGTTCACTGTCAAAAAAGTTAGAGAAGTCTGAAATAATTAATTACGGTGAACGCCGCACCCTCTAGATGTAACATAACAATTAATACGAAATTATGATTTCTCAGATCGGAAAAATATGGGTTCCCAATTTCGTGCAACTTATTTTTTGCCAAAGTTATTTTAGAAAAACAAATAAACAAATTTCATTTCAACACCTTGTATCTCTGACTTTTTCTCAAAATTATTTCAGAAATACATCATGTGAATAATTCAACGTACTTATGTTACACCCTGTATAGGCACCTTCGTAATAGCGTGAATACTAGTGAAATTTCACTGATAGATTTGTCTTTCAGGAAATATATGATTACCATAAAAGGATTATAATAATCTTTCTTCAAAATTATTAAATTTATCAACTTTCAGTGCGGAATCGCCTTATGTGAAATACGAGTGAAATGATGATGAAGTCGGGAACATAAATATGATATTATTTGTATTGAAACGAAAATCTACAGGTTTTATTGTTTTCCTCATCAAAATCACTATGAAATTATAGATTTATATAATAAACCCTCCCTGCAAATTATTTTTCTTTCTCTCGGTTCACACCGTTCTTGCAAAGTTAACTGGAGCTTTATGTAACATGAGTATTTCCTAATGAGGAGATTTAGATCAAAACGCACACTTCTTTGAAGTTTTTAATTATTTCAATTATCTACCACATGTTCAGGTTATTAATTTCGATGACGGTAACTCGGAACACTGCGGCTAAAATATTTCTATAGTCTCACAAGTACTGTGTTTATGTTTTCATGGAAAATATTGTTTTTCGAAATGTTTTCAAAATATTAATGAGGACAGTTATATAACAGAACTTCAGTACAATTTCCAACTGATAATAAATGAAAATTTGATGAAATACCCTATACTAAAAAGAGAGGCTATCAAAAATCCAACTCAATTGTATTATTGAAACTTATTGAAGAAAATTCTCACTTCCGAACTATTACAATATGAAGAATAACTAATTTACAGAGAAATGTTCACTTCCAAATTGTGAATTGAATTTTATATTGATATCTACTCATATATTTTTTTTCGATATTGCGAAAGATTGTATATGTATGCATAGTGGGAAATAAAGGTATTTACTGTGTAATATAAGGTTCACAAAAGTCACACTATCCAAGGATGTTTCATTCTTCTTTCCATTCATTCATCCTTTCTATTTTTTTACACGCTTTATATTAGCTTCACGAATGTATGTATGTATGTTTGCTTGGTGGTAACTCCCAAGCTCGGGATTATTATTGCTTGATCTATTCGCGGGAAGATAGCGCTTCTCGTAACCTACTTGATATTTCTTATTCTATTCGCAGGCAGATGGCGCTGTACGTAACCTTCTTGATACGTTGTTCAAAAGAAAATCAAAATAAAAATGGATTTTAAGAATTGTAATTGTTAGCGAAATTTTGTACTACAGATGAAATATTTAGATATTTAATATAGAAAAAAGTTTTGAACAAAACAAAAGATACATTTTGAAATCCAATTCAATTATTTGAAAGCAAACCAGAATATGGATTTCAACAATGAAAAACGTTATCGTAAAATTTACACATAAAAAATTCAGTTACCTAAATATTTCAAAATACTAAAAAATTAGAGTTAAAGTGGTTGACATTACATATCAAATCAAAAATTGATTTCAAAAATAAATATTGTTTGAAAACCTAAAAAACAGATTTTTATAGCGCATGAAACTGAAAAATAAAAAATAAATATAGTTTAAAAAACTAAAAATCTCGCTTTTAAAGAACATCGAACTGAAAAGTAAAAATAAATATAGTTTGAAAAACTAAAAATCATCCTTTGAAAGAACATTGAACTGAAAAGTTGAAAATATTTTCTAAACAATACGCTTGGGCGCTTTGTGCCATATTTTTTGTATATCTAGCGCCCACGCATGTTTCACAACAATACTAGTATTTTTTAATCGTTATTGTTTCAAGCTTATTTGAAAAACATATATTTTTAATTTTTCGTTCAATGTTCTTCCAAAGAACACTGAACTAAATTATTAATTTTTTTAACTATATTTATTTCAAATATATTCTATTCGAGATGCCAGGACACGATTTCTGGAATTCAAAATATTGAAATAACTTATTACTGTTATTATTCAATAATGCCAAGTTTCTATGCTTTGGAATATCTTCGAAAAAGGGTTCGGCAGTATAAATACATCATGTGAAAGTTTTCTCCATCTGCGGAACGGAGAATCCCTTCCTGCATCATTTCCAGAGTATTCCTGAACTGCCAAAATAACGTAAATATTTATCTAACAATTTTATTTAAGCTGTTAACTCCCTAGAAATAATTTGAAATTTATGTTTTTCATAATTGACTCAGATATAATTTGATACACCACCTTTTAGTAAACCTTTGGAAGGCTTTCTCAGTCAATATATTAAATTGTAATTGATAGAGTACTGATTTTCTTAATTACAGTGATGATAATGAATGCAATGAACTCATTGTGATTGTTATTTGATGGCAGTTTCATCTTTGAGTTTCGAGAAAGAAATTCGACTTTTAAAAGTATAATCAATGATTGAATTATGTTAGAAATGAAACTTACACAACTTTACATAGGAAATGATCAGGAGTTCACATTCTCAAATGCGATGACGAATTATATTGTTATTTACGGCCCATACATTCCATTATCGAAATTGAAAGGGAACCCAATGTTGAGAGAATTTTTTCTTGGTTCCAAGACAACTAACCTGTCAGTTCTGGCAAATTTTTTGATTGTTTATTAACTGAAGAATCAAATTCTCCATATTCACGATTTTGATATTTCATTAGGTTGTTTCAAAAGTTTCGTCCGTTTTGATGTTTCTTCAGCCCAGCATATCTCAATGGAAATGTATTCTACTATATCGTGGTATATTTTGATTGATATGAGAATTTTGGACTCTATACATTGATGTTGTTCATTTTTTCCTTATTTCGATTGTTTGCCTCTTGTCAAATTATTTTTATAACAAGGCGGTGTTCGGCCATTTTTTTTACGAATTCAAATTGAACCAAAGCGCGGTTGACATAGCCCAAACAATCAACCAGACATTCGGCAATGATGGTGTAAATGAGGGCACATGAAGGGGTCAACTATCAGTAATCCAGGACGAGGATTTGAGGACTCTGATGGAGACTGACCCATTACAAACGGTGTGTGGAATGGCGGAAGAACTGGTCGTCAGCTTCCATGCAGTTTTTGATGATTGAAAACATATTGGAAAGGTCAAAAAGCTTGAAAAGTGGGTGCCTCTCACTTTTAGTCTGATCAACAAGTTCAAAACCATGAAGAATAGAGATAAAAGTCCTAAAAATATAAGGGATAGTCCATTCGATTTGAAATCACTTCTAGAAAATGTTTCTGAAGGATTTTGGTGCAGGTAAAAAATTGAAATTGCTATGAACAAAATAAGATTTGAAAAAATGGTATTTAGTTTTCGTTAATTACTCAAAAAATATTAATACAGGAGCAATTTTTAAAAATGCTTGGAGGAGGAAATTTCCAATAAAAAAGTCCTGACTCACGAAACTCTATCTCCATTATTTATAATTTTAATTTAACATTGAAAATAGGGTTCCGCATGCGCGCGCTACC
The DNA here is from genome assembly GCA_015342105.1 of Leptinotarsa texana. Taxonomy (NCBI): domain Eukaryota; kingdom Metazoa; phylum Arthropoda; class Insecta; order Coleoptera; family Chrysomelidae; genus Leptinotarsa; species Leptinotarsa texana. Next base: position 4,703 of record WOGN01008501.1, read on the forward strand.
GCTAAAGAGAGTTTATCAAGGAAAATATTTTTTCTGTAACATAAAAAGTCATATCAAAAATTTGAAAAAATTTACTATCTTCTTAACACTTGACAACAATTTCAATTTTTAATTGTTTTAAATCGATTTTTCTATATTTCGATTGGTTGATTAATTAGTTGTTAATGTAAATAAATGCCATTTCATACCTCATGTTAAGAAATAATTCTGCTTTCAAAAATCATAATTTACACTTTTGCATAATTTAGCGAATACATTTTTTATATTGATTACGTAATTGTTTCATAGTTTAACAATTTGTTATAAACAAATATTGACCAACGTTATATTTCTTTATGAAGCAGAAAAAAAATTGTTAAAACAGCTATATATGAAAAAGTGCCCTAAAAAATTATATTTTATTTATCATAATACTTTCTAATATCATACGATACGGTATATATAGCTGTTTTTATAATTTTTTTCTGCTTCATCATAACATGATGAACTTTCGTTTGAAGGTGGTTGACAATGTTTCGTGGTGTATTTCATCATATAATATAAATTGATACGAAAACCATGAAAAAACAAATAAAAATTAATAAGAATAACCGAAAATAACAATTTTATTAAATGGAAAACAGAAATTACAAAAAAATAACATACATGCAACAACCAAACAAATAAAAATTGAAATTTTAATGAAAGCTGAAAAATACAAATTGAAAACTATTATTAACAAAAATAAAAAGTAAATGATTTCAAACCAAGTTAATGCACGACGTTTCGATTTTCAGTATCCACAATCATCATCGGGTGATAACAGGACTTATTCCTCCGAGATCTGACTATTTATAGGTCGCTCGAGTGCTTTCACCTATCCCCTCTTTTTCCGCTTCATTTGTTTTTAGCGAGAGATGACCGTTAGGTAGGAATTGGTCATTTTTCGCTTAATTAGAGGTTTCCATATGTTACGTATCTCTACGCTAGCTTGACTAAATGCATTGTTGGATAGAATATACGGCTTCTTTGAATTTTCTCCTAAACCAGTGTTCCTCTTTGTGGATGATTTTAGCTTGAGCCCATTTGATGTTATATTGATGAGTCCAAACATGCTCTGTTATTCCGGTTTGCTGGTTTCTCCCCGCTATGTGTGTTTCTTGTGCTCAGCAATGAGAACTTTCAATGGCTTTCGCATTTATATTATATTATACAATGTCCGAACTGATGAAATACATGATGAACTTCTTCAGACAACTTGTGTATATCTTATGTTAGAAGCAACCACATCGTTCATCGATAGTTCCGTTATGCGCAAAAAGAATGATTCATTGAGCAGCTATGTTGTAGAGAGATATTATTTCAGTGTTAGAAAGTTGTTGACAATGTTTCATGGTGAATTTTACTGGCTGGGACCTACGTTGTCTAAAATATGATTGAAAATCTATGAAAGAACAAATAAAATTAGAATGAATAGCTGAAATATCAATAATGATATTTCAGAATACAATAAAATAAATAGAATTGAATAATCATGATGGAAGATGAAAATGACCACAGAGTAAAAATAAATAGAAAAAAAAAACAATAAATTCGTTTGTTTCAATTTCTTGCGATTTTCATTATTTGTTTTTTATTTCTTTTTACTTTATGGTTATTTTTATTTTTTATCTCGATTATTTCATTTTATTCGTTTTATTGTATTCATTTCACGTTCTCTTGTTCATAACTAAAATATTTTAAGATTTTTTTCTTGTTTCATAGATTTTGAGTCCAAACTAGTAAAATTTACCATATTAATTCATTGTTGAGTAGAGTACAGCTAGATTAACATATTTGATGTGGCGATATATTATTGTGGGGGAATATACTATTTTTTCAGAGTAAAGAGTCTTAATGTCTTAGTGATAACTAACACTTACAATTTTTAAACTTTCCATCGACCGATATCTACATGTCATCTGAATTTCGTTACTATACAAGAGGCAACTACGGATACATTGAGAGAACTGTAGTGAAAATTTTTCATAAAAATTTCACAGGCACTTTCGCTAGTTTATGACAGGTTCGCCACACGGACAACTTGTTAGTATTCAAATTGAATACACCAATATTTTCCAGCAGTCAGTCAACTAGAGAAATCGAATATAAACCGCCGGTGACACATATCACGCTAGCAATATCTGTTACCTGTATAGGTTTGAATTGCATTCGTTATCACAGAAAAATATCCAATATTTTCGAATGGGGAGAGCGAATGAAATGATCGATAGTTTGGATAGATGAAACGTTATGACGACAGTCAATAGCATGCATGAAGAGTTGGTGAGAGTTATGTATAACTCACATATTGGATATTTCAACCGATTTGAATAGGAAAGGGATTTCGCAATCACACAAGGAAAGATACTAATAGGTATCATTCACGAATACATTGCTTGGTGAAGATATGTACTACAATCACGGCGAAATTTTATAGTTCCATACTGATAATGATAGAAATCGGCGAGTAAAGTGGTCGGGGCTCATCTACGACAGAGAAGCAGCTAAACCTTCGGTAATAATATTATTAATGCCCTGCCTTGATAGGATACGAATGCTAGATGCCGCTGAAAAGTCGCTAGTGAGGCGAACGAGAAACATTGCTCAGATTCTGAAAGAACGTTAATGAACATCCGCAGCCACTCAATTTTTCTACTCCTGTGAAGTTCAAAGCTTTCCGCTACACAACCTGATTACCTCAGATGATGTTTAAAGAGCCCTTGTGGGATCCAAGAACTTTGCTGCTCCAGGCCTAGATGAGCTGAATACCCATTGGTGGAAAACTACCCCCTGCCATCTAGTCAGGGTTTTCAATTCATAGGTTGGTAAAAAATCCGATTCCGGAATAGATTGGAGAGGGGCGGAAAGTTCTTATTGTCCAACAAAGAGAATTTGTTGAAACCTAATAATCACAGACCGATAACAAGCTTGAATTTTTTTTGAAAATTTTGTTACACACGAGTAATTGCCGTAGTTGACCGAGTATTGAAACAGATATATGTACAGAGAATTGAGGAGTCACTGGGTGTGAAGAGAATCTGCCCATCGATAGATGTGTAACGCAGGACTCGATACAGTATAAGCGTAACTTCCCTGTGGCTTGGGTCGATTTCGGTAAGGCATTCAATATAACATTGCGTTAGCTCATCTTGCAGATGCCTTACAAAACTATAATGGCTTGAACACCGGAAACCACACTCCACCATAACATCTGGTCAGAGTCCAAACAGAAGAGGCATATTTCAGAATGATTTCTTCTGTTTTCTTTTTTCCCGCATTTCACTATTGCCATATTGCTCGCGAGTATACCTGTGGCATCTCCGCAACTTTGCAAATGCATGCTTTTCCAATCTTACTCTACGCCTATGGAGTACTGAAATGAATTTGGGAGGAGCTGTATCAACTCGACGTTGAGATCCGAAAAATAATGTATCTGTTCAGGAGTCAACTTCACTAATCATTTGTTCCACAGTTATACTTCGTCCAATAACATGAAGGCCGTGGAATTTTGAGTTTGGAGTGTCTATATAATAGAATTGTACTAAATAGAGCATCAGTGGGTCGCATCTCCTTATCTGAATGGTTCGCGTTCATGGGACAACAGAAGTCGAAAATTTTTTTCTGTAGGGCAGCTGTACGAGTAGCTGATGAACTCAGTTCAGGTTTTGCCACTGAAAAAGGTAGTCAGAACTCTATTATCGAGTTGGAACCTGTTAAGCAGAAGGTCCGCATAGAATCCACAAAGATCATTTCACTCCAGCGGCAACACAGGAATAAGGTTTTCCCCAACAGCATTGAAGACCTCAGCTCTCAAAGCATCTGTCATTCGATTTTCGCAGCTCGAGTAGGCTGAAGTCGGAAATTGGGTTCATCATAGCCTGCCAGGATTATGTCTCTAACTTGCTGTCAGCATGTCCAGCATTTGCGGTGTTAGCCTATATTCATCGACATAACGCGGCCCTAAGAGTGCTTTATCACTTTCTACAACAACTTTGTGGTATTGAAGAGGTACTGGTGTTGCCCCATGCTCCGGGAAATATTGAATCCGTTGTGGGAAATGAGAAGTGATGAACTTTCTGTAACCATTCTCTTCCAAACTTCAGGCTCATGTAAGCTGATAAGTTTGATTAAGTTCTTCTCGATAATCACAGCCAGACGACATTTCTCGTGAGACGAATATCGTTCCAGAAGACAAGTAAAAACCGATGAAATATCGAGATTATTTTTTCGAACTCCGCAGACTGTATTCAGATCACTCTGTTGAGGTTGTTCTGATCATTGGATCCTTTCGTGGAATGATGTTGGACTGAGGTTGTAGTCAGAGAGCCCGTGAGACTGGAGTTTTTTCCAAAATCTTGGAGAAAATATGCAAGTCAGACGACTCTCAAGCAGCAAAAGGATTCTGATTATTCTCGATACTGTCAGTATTTCATCAGAATTGATTTATTCAAATTCAAATCAGTCACAGTGAAATCAATTTTCGTTTTTTAAACTTGGATCCTTGGCCACAGTCTTGAAAATGATGCATAATTTATTATATACAAGCCTTCCTTCTTTGGTGTTACTCCTAGTCAATTAGTGTAACTATGATGCTGAACAACAAAACGGCAAATTCACATTATATGACGTGTAAAATAGTGTGTTCTACCATTTCAACTGCAAGCTGCAACTTCAACTGATTCCGAAACATATTCTGAACAAAACGACGTGATTAAAATGAAGAATGACCAAACAACAACGAACTAAATGGCAATTGGTAATGTTTTCAGCCACGTTCATTCTGTGTATGGAAATGTGATTTTCATTCCTGTGTATATGTAGTTCCCACCAGGCGAATCGAAGGATAGTAATCCCGAAGAGTATTGCATGAATTTCATAACATCCGAATGACATATCCAATTCGACCTGAACATGATAATAATATTTTTGTTTGAGTTTGCATTATATTGCAAATTTTTTCCAAACGGATGAATATCGATGAGATTTGTTTGCAATATGGACAAGGACAATATGAACAGAATACATCGATGTAAATGGATCATGCATGAATTTTTCAGTTTTAAATTAATTTAATTTAATATTTCGAAACTTCTCTGATATCTGTCAAATAAGTAAAGAAATGAACTATCAAAAAAGGGATAACTGCGAATAATTCAATTTTTATACATTTCTGAAGACGGAGGCAGATTTTGGCCTTCGAAACGTAAAAGATAAGTTTTATTTCTTGATAATTTTGTTGATAGGCAAAATTGTTAAATACGACAAGTTACTGATAAATAGAAGATTTTTCTTTGTGAAAAATACTTTGATTTTCACGCTGTAACTTATCGGGGTAAACTAAAAAGTTTGCCCTTCTACACTTGTATAGAGTTCTCCATTATAATTTTTATATTTTTCAGATTATGAAAGGTAACAATTATCCAAAAAAGGTCGATAAAAAATTGATTTTTTTCCTCCACAAAAAAATGACTTTCGTTGAAAAAATTATTCAAAATGATTTTCCAGTTTGGGGGGTGATCATTGAAAATCCCATAGTTCAAGTGGTTCACGAAAAGAATAATAATATTGCATAAGCTGAAGCTTTATAGCTTATTTTATTGAATATATGGAATTTTTTCCCTATTTAAACCCATTTTCGAAAAAAATTGTATCGACATTCTATTTTTCCATGAGATATAATTTAAAGGATATGGCTCGTTGCATGACATGTTTACTTGCTCTCTAGTGTATGGTTGCTGCCAATTTATATCCTACTAGTTGTTGCACGTGGCTTCCGCCGCGTAGAATTTGGTTTGCCACATTAAGTTTCGTGAGGGATGATTCCAAACAAAAAGTTACAATATTTTTTAGTAACTCAAAACTTCAAGTTTCTAACTTCAAAACTGACGAAATTCAGTACAATCTTTGAACTCCCATTTCTCCTGTGGGGTGGAAATACCTGATTTCCTACCTGCTTATTTCATGATTTCTGTTTCAGTAGCTCCGGCTCTACGTTAAATATAAGAAAAGGCAACAGTTAGTAGTTTCTAGTTTCACTTCAAAAATACAGTATTTGAAACAGTACGCCAACTGCACTAAGCAATGAATATCTTCGAGAATCTACGTTACTTATGAAGAAATTTCTAAAAATATTTTTTTAATATCTAAACAGGAATAAATTCCTATAAAAAAACATATCAATATCATTAGCAAGCATGTTAAGGTTTTATATCTGCCTATATAAATACATACATAATGTCACGCCTTATATTTCTTCTTGACTAATTGAGTCAATATGTAAATGAATTCTCGTTGTTTCACAACTTGGCCTGAGGGTGGCTACTAGGGATTCGAGATTCGAGCTCTATGGTTTTTTTTGTTTGTCAGAAACGGCAAAAGTTTATTAGGCAATTTTTGTTTTCAAATTTGACTTTACCACTGGATTCGTAGTCGTTATAAATCAGAACTGTCAAATTTTCATTAAAAAATATTTGTTAACAACGAAGTTACAACAACTTCAATTTTGGAAACAAAGTATTTGTTTGTAATTTTTATTCAGATTATAGAC
>WOGN01008502.1:0-11270 GCA_015342105.1 Leptinotarsa texana
AGATTGGAGAAAATGATTCACCATATCATACTGCCGTACGCTGGCTTAGTTGCGGAAAAGTCCTTAAGCGCTTTTTTGAACTTCGAGCAGAGATCATTTTTTTTTAAATGAGAAGCAGCGCCCTTTTGCCGATTTAGAAAATAGTGAATGGATGTGGAAGTTAGCCTCCTACGTCGATTTGACAAATAATATGAACGAACTGAATTTGAGATTGCAAGGAAAAAATCAGCTTCTTTCTGATTTATATACCAATATCAAATCCTTCAGGCAGAAAATAATACTATTTCGATAGTAAAAATTACCTAAAAATGTTTCACACATTTTGAAACATGTGAAATATTTAGCAACACTACAGAGACTGAATTTCCCGTAAATTTTGCAATCGAAACTTTAAGTGCTTTGAAGATAAATTTTGATTCTACATTTTCAGATTTTGATGATTTTTCAGATTTTGATTTTTCAAAATCCTTTTGATTCTGACAGTGAAACCCTGGCTCCAAATGGAAATTATTGATTTACTGTGCAGTGATATGCTTAAGAACAAATATCAAAATTCATTGTTGTTGGAATTTTACAAGAGTCTTCCACTGAAACAATTTGATAATTTGCATAAATTTGCTCGTGGGTTGTTTTCTGTTTTTGGTACTACTTACTTGAGTGAGAAAACATTTTCCAAGATGAAGTAAACAAAGAATGTTCACATATCTCAATTAACCAATCAGCATCTTAAATCTCTTTTGATAATTGGTACAAATAAAATTGATCCATAACTACAAAGTATTGTCGGTGGAAAATCAAAATAATATAAATCTCATTAGTGTTTCTGTTTTACTGTGATTCATTTCAATTATCTGTTAGTTATTGATATGCTGAAACTTAGATACTTCAGTTAAGTTTTCTTTGTCATCATTTCTGTCGTTATGTTTCACCTTGCAAGTAAAAAAACCCGAGTAATCATCATTCCGTGTTTTCTTCTTCAACTTATCGTAGCAATAGTAACAACAATTACGTAATCATTGGCTGTGGCGGGCCAGATTGATGACAGTAAATCAATCATTGGCTGTCGCGGGCCGGATAGATGACACTGGCGGGCCGGATTTGGCCCGCGGGCCGTAGTTTGGAGACCCCTGTTCTAATATATCGGGAAATAGTTATTTTCAACGAAGGAAATCAGAGATTCCCATTGATATTTTGGGAGTATTCTCCTTCAAAAATCTGAAAACGGAAATTAAAAATTGAATGAAAAACTTTATGGGGGTGCAGAAAGGACAAAATTCCTACATATAGTAAGGAGACATACTAGAAGTTTGGCTGTTAATCAAATTATCTGAAAGAGCAATTCGTTTAGGTGAGTCTCAACTAACCCACACAGTAGTTCAATAGACAGACACCTATCAGAAAACAAGTTATCCTCTGGATAATACCACGAAGGGCGTTGAATTATATCCGACAAGTGTCAATGCAGGATTCTCCACATTAGGAATTCCTGCATATGCTTTTGACAATACAAGTACCGAAATCGATTCTCAATTATAGGATCGGGCACACTTCCTGCCCGGTTTCGGGCATTTTGGACTCTCGTCAGTTGATGGTAGTATCTATCATCAACATGAAGAATTTCCCATAATCAAAAATCGAATTCCTTCCAAAGTGTCATTCCTCGAACAAGGCTGAAGGGAAAGCCCTATTTGCCCGTGAACGAGGTAACAACCATAATGATTATGGATACTACCTAGCAAATAGCTCGAAATAGCTGCAAGTGTGTCCGTTCCAAAGATTTGAAATCGATTCCAGCAGTTGTATTGGCAACAGCATATACAGAAATCAGTTCTGTGAAGAATCCTGCACTGATACCTGTCAGATATAATCCAACGACCTTCATGGTGTTAGTCAAGTGATTATTTGTTTTCTGATAGACGGGAGGCCATTAACATACAATGTAGGTGAGTTGAGACTGGCCTGAACGAAATGTTTTTTTCAGATAATTTTCAGCTCACCCCGATAAGTTACGGCGTGAATTCAAATTATTTTCACAAAGAGAAATGTTTCATCCATCAGGTAATTAGTGTAATTATTCCACCTATCGAAAAAAAAGCTAAGTATGCTTACTCATCTAAACGTTTCAGCAGATAAAATCTGCCTCTGTCTTTTGTTGATTGTCTTCTGAAACATTCAATGTAGTATAAGATGTTCTCTGATGTTACTCCTTGGCTCGCACAAGTATCTCAACTTCTGAGAGATTTCGTTCATATGGGGGCGACAGCTGATTAACGGAAAAACAGATTGGTCTGTTGCAATTCCGCCGCAGACAATATCTTTGCACAAGGGCAATCTATTTCTATGGAAATGAAATACACTTTCCTCCAGGAATATACCCTGATTCTTTGAGCTTGAGTCTTTTGGATTGAAATTCACTGTCAATCTTCTCGTCATTTTCTGTTCAACTCGATATTCAATGTCTGATTTCAATATGTGTTCTGCCTATTTCAAATTCGTTAATTGCCTATTTCTGATGTGGTTTCGATGTTAATTTCCCCAAACTTTCATTTGTCTTGAAATTTCAAGGATATAAATTGCCTTACAAGAACCAGGTATGTTATGAATGTTATTAATTTTTGTTTTTCCTTCTAAGTTGTTGAGTTTTGTATAATATGTGAGTATAGATCTCAGTGTTCCTTTGTTCTGTATGAAGTTTTTACATCATATATATTTCCAATTCGTTTCATAAAGAAAAAGACAATTTCAAAATTCAACACCTTATGGTAGTTAAGTTCTGGTGACCTTCGATGTTGAAACTTTTTTCACGAATGTACCTGGTGATCGAATTTTCCAAATTGTAAGATTCAGATTGGGAATTGAGACAACATCAAAACATGTCAGATGAGGATATGATTTCTACAACATGGCAAGAATTTTTGCATATTTATGAGTTCTCCCCATCTCAAGTAACATACATATGGAACATTTGTTCAAATCTTCAGATTCAATCAACCAGAACGATCTAAAAATTTAGAGGCGATATGTATTTGCTATTTGAAATGAAGATTATAATGATTTGAACATTGTTTTGGTTTATCAAAATTAACAGAAATCGGCAAAAGAATTCACAACAGATATTGTACAAAATGGGCTACTACCTTTACTGCTGCACTAAAAATAGGGATTATCAAACCACTGCACTACTGAACAAGAACAGCAATAAATCAAATGCAGAAACCTACCGCCCAATAAGACTATTGACAGCCTTTTCTGAAATATTCGAAAAAATAATGAAAGAAAGGATATATTAGTTTCTAGAGAAATATAACATACTGTCTGATAACCAATTCGGTTTTAGAAAAAATCGCAATACATTCTGATGCTGACTTCCGAAATCTTCAACGCATTAGATAGGAAAATTCCTTTATTAGGCATTTTTGTAGATCTATCGAAAGCATTCCATACTGTAAGTCACGAAAGAATTTTCAAACTATATACAGAAAAAACCTGTAAGAATACTGGCAAGTGCAGGTTTCGAAGGGCACTGTAGATCATTATTCAAAAAATTACGTATCATGCCGTTGGCAATATTATATATTCATCAGACGCTACTGGAAATCAGAAAAAATGCTCAGTTGCTAGAGAAACAGTCTGATATACACCAACACTTCACGAGAAATGCGGACAAGGTAAGAACATGCCGTTATCGTTTGACCAGATCATAAATGAATTCTGTTGATTACAATCTTTTCAACTCTCTGCTAAATAACTTCTAAGAGCTCAGTATCACCAAATTCAAAAGATCCATCATAGAAATGCTACTTAACCAATGTTTTTACTCCGTTTCGGAACACTACGAAATACTATGTCTACTCGAAATTGAACTTAATGGTATCGATTGTATTGTGATAGTCTGTTAACATAGTCTGTTATCATAGGTGAATATTTATTTGTTTATATACGTACGTACGCAACCCGTGCGTTGCTCAATATTTTTACATTTTTACAATTTACTTCTTTATTTTATATGTTTATTTGAAAAAGCCTATACACTTGACTTGCTACAAAAACATGAAAATGTAACGTAGTTAATAAACTATTGGATTCTATTATAATGAACTTGAATAATTGATTCCCTTTTTAATGAAACATTTATGAACTTTTTGCTCGGGAAAAATGGAGAAACGTACTTAACAATCGTTCTGCAAAAATAAATATTCACTTGTTTTTCAACTACAACAATTGAACTTATTCAAAAATATTTCCACAAGTTTTCAGCACCGGTTTCCAAATCATTTTTTGATATAGAGCAAGAAAACGGTGCAAGTGTCAAGTTAGAATGACAAATTGACTGGCAGAAGAAAGGGCCCAGGTCGTTTTTTTTAATAGAAATTCAATTATTAGTGCTAGAAAGGATAACAAATTGAAAGCTCTCATTCGGATTTCATCTACAGAATGTAACTAAAATTCTTCTCCTCTCTTCAACACTTATCACTGTTAACCAACTCAGTTACACCAGGATAAAAGACACTTCAAGAATACCAATAAATTAAGTAATATTGCTTACTTGAGGGTTTCAATATAGTATACCAACAACTATTGGAATATTTCAATAAAGAAACCTATTCTTCACATACCAATCTGGTTTCAGATCCAGACATTCATGCGAATTCGCAACTTCAGCTCACAGTTATTGAATGAAAAGACAAAATGAGTAAAGGCATGTATACTGTAACAGTATTTTCAAATCGTGAACGTGAGGTTGAAACGGTTAATCATAAAATATTAATTGAAAATTACAAAAATATGACATTCAAGGAAAAGTACTTGATTGGATCAGTGATTACCTTACAGGAAGGAAGCAGGTAACCAAAATCAATGAGTTTGTCTCAAAAGCAATAAGCGTAGACCACGTGGTTCCGCAGGGAAGTATTTTTGTACCATTGCTGTTCTTAATTTATTTAATGATATCATCAAACGTAATGAATGTGATTTTGAGGCATCTATCAATAAATAACCATTTCACTTACATACAGAAAAAATTTTTGAAGAAATTATATTTTTTTCACAAGAGTGTCTCAACACCTATTTATGCAATCACGGATAGCTGTATATACGGCAATTATATAACCACATTTCGAATATTGTTCAACTCTTCTATACACAGGTGACTAAAATAAAATGAGTACAGTACAAAAACTACAGAATCGCGCAATGAGGATTATTTTGAGATGTGACAGGAGTACCTATATATCTCAGATGTTGAATACTCCAGAATGGTTATCTATAGGAAGTAGGCTAACATATTCAACTATGATTTATATTTGCAAAATGTTGAATAAACTTCTACCTTCATATTTTGACAAATTTGTACTTTTTAATAATCGAATCCATCAGTAGAATACTAGAATGAGGAATAATTTATATGTAAATGATCAAATAATAACGTTCAACACCGAAACAATAGTTTTTGAATAATTTATCAAGTATAAAAGTCTACCTGAAAATGTAGAGTCTTCTAACAATCTTATTCTTATTCTTATGTAAAGTCTTCCGTTCAAAAGCAATCTTATTATACTGTTCAAGAGACCATTGAGGTGATACCAAATTATTATATAATACCTATATTATTTTTGTATTTTCAATTATTGTGTTTATATGTATATTAATATTAACATTATTATCATTGTTGTATATTGGGATGTATCCTATTTGAATAGAGCATTTAATTTCATTTCGATAGGTTCTTGCATATATCTTTGAAATGAATGGATGAAAATAATAAAGTATCACTATTGAACATGAATTGGTCACCGAATGAAGGAACCATAGTGTCAATATTCTCAAATCTTCTACCCTTTCCAATGGTTGCTTCTATAAAAAAATATAACAAAGTACATGATCTGAACCTAGGGTTCAATTCACTCAACCTTATATCATCTGATCGAAATTTCATTTCCAGAAATAATAAAGGAAACTCAAGCCTGTTATTTTACACTCCCACAAATAGACTCAGCTGATCCTTGAGATCCAAGATCCCGGCAGTCTCCAGTAGTAGCCACCCCTGACCTATGTTTCATAGTGTTTCATAGTGCTCAATTCATATCTTTCTTTATACTGTTGGAGGTTCTTATACTCTGATATTTTCATACTTGTATGATTGTTTTGAAAATATTGTGTTAATTCTACAATTGGACGAAATGAACGATTTCAAAATATTATTTCATATTATCAACTTTTGAATTAATATCTATGAATACCTCAAAAATTTCGCTGCATTCACCACTACGTGTTTTCTCTTTGAAGCCAGACAAAGAAAATACTCTTTCAAAATCTCATTCTCCACACATATTGGTATCGGTTCAAAGTTCAGGCAATACTACCATCGCTTCCACTAGTCTTTTCAGACATACATATCGATTCTAATTGTGACATTTCTGAAACCAGATATCTTTGTTTGTACCTCACTTCTCGCTCTACGTTAATCACTATGAAACACAACTGAACAAAACAAGAAGAACACTTGTTGAGTAACATGAATAAAAAATGAAAATAAGTAATGTAGACTTCAAATAGGTGTCAGCATTCTAATTATAATTCATTTGGAAGTTGCTCAGAAGTATCCCAGATCTATGAAAATAGAAAATAGAAAATTAAATGAGTGGAATGTTACAATGTAGAATTCAAAATTGTTACAAAAGGGATTTTTTGTGTTCAGATTCTCTTCAAAATAATACGAAATGATAAGTAGAGAAATTTAATTTTATAATTGGAACTATAATCAATTACTACTGAAGTGAATCATCTGATATAAACATCGGCCAATCACCATATTCTACCGAAGAGAAAATAAAAATGTATCCGTCTCCGTATTTTGAACCCAGATAATCCAAATTTAGTAGTTTAGTGGATAACCACGAGAAACTATACTGCCTTATTGGAGTATATCGTGCACTAATGGCTTCGTAAAACTCTTAAGCTTCATGAAGGAGTTGAAAGCAGTATATAGCGATATAACAAAATGACTGGAAAGGGAGATATTGTCTTAATTGCTATCATCAAAATCTCGTTACGATAAAAACCTCTATAATGTCGGAAATGGGATACAATTGAATAAGTGCAATGTAGAACGTTTTTGAGAAATGTATTAATTCACAATTGATTTTATCAAAAATAGAAGCTTGGGAAAGTTAACCAAAAATGAATATTTCAGAGTTTTCTGAAACAATCCTGAATCATCTGGAGTTGTTTCTGAGAACTGGACAAGTTATTTGTAAGTTAAAAAATATAAGTTTTGAGAAGTCAAACTGATACAGATTATTCAAATTATTATTTCTTTTTATTATGACTATTGGTTACATTTTTGGTGTAATTTCACCCCTATATTACACACTACACTTCAAAAGACCGAATGAAACATATATTGAAAATATCTACTAGTAAGGTAAAACATAAAATTCAACATAGGTCTAGACAGAAAATTTTCAATAGGTAATAAATAATTTCAATACATCGCATGTATCATATAGGAACATTTCTGAATTCTCCACAAGTATGGAAAATTTTGATGACAGGAGCTTTGAATTCTGAGAAAATTTTTGAAATGACGATTTGTAGTATTTTTTTCAAACAAGTGTACATAATTCTTGAGTAAATTCAATATTTTTTGATCAAATTTTTTGACTTTTTGAACGGCTCTATATAAATTTCAGTTTCCGTCATGCTCACTCTCAATGGATTCAACTATGATATTAATACATTGCTTTTGCAAATCCAAAAACGCCTCAGAATGCGACGTGACACTTTAAAAATAATTGTACAGTTTGGAAAAATGAGAATTCAGTTCTCATTTAAATTCCCAGTCTTAACACGTGCGAAAACAAATTATTATTTTTCATGATCCTATTACAGTATAACCCCTAAAACAGAGGAACGTCTCGACAGTAAACCTCCCTTAATAGCAAAAAGATAATTGAATTTCAGATTGTTATTACTTTACCTGCAAAAACGTTTCGAGCAGCCTAAGACGCAGATGAATTCCTAAGGGATCTAGACGCTCATAAAATACAATGTTGTGGCTACTAGAGCACTAAAGAGAAGCAAAACGATTATTTATGTTCAGACCGAAATGTCAAGATGTGTTCCCAGTTTTACGCAGATGATATACGGGTCACATTTGTAACTAGTGCAATATTCCGACAAAGCCTATATTGAGTTTGCCATTTCACTGGAGAGAACAGCATGTACAAATTTTCAAAAAAAATGTCTTTCTAATAACCGAGAGATAATAATCTGAGGAGTGATTAGGAGAGAGTAGCCGTGAAAAAGAAGAGAAAAAAATTATTTTAGCTTGTCAGATATTCAGAGGGAATGTCAAGTCAACTAAAAAAAATGACGATTTGGATCAAAAGTCATGACCAATTTTTTAAATCTGAATTTTATATGGAAAGAAACTTGATCTGATTATTCATTTTCTTTATTTCGAGGTGGTATAATTTACTGATATTTCAATCTTCATCCCCACTGTATTAATTTCCAAAGTTGATTTCCGCTTGATCAATTTTTTCCTCATTTCGTGTTCATATGAGCAGAAATGAGTATAAACTTCACAACTTTTCATTTATTTCATATTATAGTATTGAAAAAATGCATCTGAATATTAAGTATCTTGTAATGCTTCTGGAAATCGGTTCCCAACGAACCAAATGCGCATTTCTCTATAAGCATGCGATGTATTCAGTTCTCTATGAATGTTATCAATCACACATTAAAAGGTAAGACCTTGTCAATCCTCGGTTTGCAAAAGTTTCGGCTTCTGAGTGTTGTCGTACGTAGGGGTGCGATAGCTCGTTAACGGAAAAACAGATTTGAAACAGATTTTTTCAATAGCTCAACACCTATGAGCACTATGTGGAAATGTGGAAAAAGGTACGACAAATGTCTGGAATCAAACCACAAAAGAATATAAATGCTCTTGTACATGATAATGAAACCTTCTCGTCTAATGAAAATATTGCAGAAATATTAGCGGAGAACTATGAACTGCACTCAAGTGATCTGAACTATCCAGATACCTTTAGATCTCTGAAAATCGCGGAATAAAGAATCTCGATTGACCGTGGAGAAAATAAGGAATCTCCCCTAAATCTTCCCTTAACCATGGATGAACTCAATGAGTCTCTGAACTGCACTGAAGCTGTCTTCTTCGATATATCGAAAGCATATGACACAGCCTGGCGCTATGATATTTTCAGGACTCTAAATAAATGGGATATTAAAGGAAATATGTTGATATTCATTGAAAATTTCCTCAAAAATCGATATTTCAGAGTACGCGTTAACGGTGTCAATTCATCTTTAAAAACCCAGCCGAACGGATCACCACAAGGATCTGTTCTCAACGTAACACTTTTTCTTGTAGCGATCAACCAAATACTAAACAACTGCAAACAACCAGTAAAAGCAAGACTCTGTGCAGACTACCTTGTAATGTTTATGAAAGGTTAGAACACCCACTCGATGCAATACAGCCTACATAGAGCGCTAAACTCCATTAAAGATTGGTCGGACTCAGTGGGACTACAATTTTCTCCACAAAAAATCAAATGTATGTTTTTTACCAAAAATAAAACTGAGCATGAGTCAGAACTGAAACTATATGCAAGCTCGCTGGAATATATTGACAATCTAAAATTCTTAGGTATGACTTTTGACCGCAAATTAAATTGGAAAACACATATCAGAAATCTAAAATCATCCTGCCAAAACGGGCTCAACCTCATGAAAACGCCGGCAAACAAAAGTTGGGGAGCAGATTACATATGTCTGATTAGAATATATAAAGCACTGATACGATCTAAAATTGACTACGGGTATATAATTTATAATTCAGCTAAAAAATCAGTTTTGAGAGAACTTGATGTCATTCATAACACAGCAATCAGAATCGCCACCGGAGCATTCTGCTCCAGTCCTGTAACCAGCCTGCACTGCGAGACCGGTGAACCCTCATTATATTACAGAAGGCAATATATCAGTCTCATTTATGCATCCACGATATCGACTAATGAAAGGAACCCTATTTATCAAAATGTATTTTTTGACCGATTTGAAATGGTGCATAACCAGAAGAACAATACAGATATTTCACACTATGAAAGACTGAATAGATACCTTCATACACTTCAATTCCAATTTCCTGACACCTACCCAAGTGAAACTATTTCACCTCCGCCTTGGACAGTAAAGCTACCAGATTGTAACAAATCATTGATTCGTTTTAATAAAACCGAAACAAACCAAACAGTCATCAAGAAAAACTTCCATCAAATAATGAGTCACTTCCAAGAATATAATCACATATACACAGATGCTTCAAAAACAGAAAATGGAACTGCCGCAGCTTTTACCACCGCGTCTGGATATAACTCATGCCACAAGGTCTCTAAGGCCTCCTCAGTTTTCTCAGGAGAACTAATTGCCATCCTCAAAGCTTCAGAATATACAAGGTCCCACGACAATGGAAAAACGGTTATCATTACAGATTCCCTCAGCGCAATGACCGCAATATCTCAACTCTATCCCTCACATCCGATCCTCATCCTTATTAAAAAAGAACTCAATCGTCTTCAACAACAGAATGAAACGACTCACTTCGTATGGGTACCATCACACATGGGTATGAAGGGAAACGAAATAACCGATCGATTAGCTAGAGATGCAACGGATATTGACGAACGTCACACAATAACCAAAACTGCTAAATCTGACCTCAAACAAATATTCAAAGAGATGATTATCAATGCATGACAAGCTGAATGGAACCTCTCCAAATCGAAATTAGCCGAAGTGAAAAAGACCGTACTCCCTCGAAAAATATATTCCCTGGAAAGAAAAGAACAATTCATAGTCACTAGACTACGCCTTGGACACACCCGCATCACACACTCCCACCTGATCGATAACACCCAAGAACCAACCTGCGAAATATGCAACAGTGAAACATATTTTAATCGAGTGCGAATCTTACAATCGACATCGAAAACTATATGGATTTCCTTCAACTCTTGAACTTCTGGAGGAAGGTTGCAATCCCTCCCATCTTATATAAACTTAAATAAAAAAGAAAAAATCATCCTGCGATATATGCGAGACCGAACTGTCAGTAAAACACATATTAGTAGAGTGTCCAATGTACTGTGCGGAAAGGTTGGAGCATAACTTAGCGGAAAATCTCCAGGACATCTTAGGAGAAAGCTGTTAAAACACAACCACTCATCTCATTCTTAACC
>WOGN01008505.1:0-11268 GCA_015342105.1 Leptinotarsa texana
TTTATTGCAACTTAAAGTTCTATACCTCCATAAAAAACACGCTAATAATGTCAGGTCAGATAATTCCGCTTTTTGCTTCGATAAGTTTGTTGCAGGTTAAAATGGACAAAAATGTGTCTTGGCACAATCATGTCGCTGGAATTGCAAAGTATGCTTTTCAAAAGCTTGGAAAACTGTTCCGAACCAGAAAATTGTACACACCTCAGCAACTTTTGATGCTTTATAAAGCTCAAAATAGACCTTCTTTGAAGAGTTGTTGTCATGAATGGAGCTCCACCCCCAAACATACCCTGAAACTGCTGGATTCCATCCAGAAAAGAACCATCTGCCTTATTGGAGACGCGGACATCACTTGCAACCTTGATAATCTGGAACATCGAAGAAAGCTTGGAGATTTGTCTCTTTTCTATAGATACTTTCACGGTAGATATTCAAGTGACTTGGCACATTTGATTCCACAAAGAGCGGTACATATCAGATGTAGGCGACGGAATGTGGCTGCTAATCGTTTTGAGGTTCAACGCAGTACACCTTGAACTTCACTGTTCAAGAACTCTTTCATTTGGAGAACTGCGCTTATTTCGTATAAAATAAACTTCCTAAGAACGTTTTTCCAATTGGATATAATCACTACTAGTTTCGCACAGGCACCGCTCTTAGAGCACCTTCAGATTTTCTTGTAGAGTTTATAATTTGTCTCTAAAAAACACACAGATGGCGCTATACTTGTATTAAATTCATATGATTTTCGGTTAACCCTAAGACACGTGTACAAATTTCACAGGTGTCTAACTATTAGTTAGACAGAACATTTTGAGTGGAGCAACTTTTGTTAGTTTGAAGAAAATAGATGAAAAGGAATTTCGTGGCTTGATAAATATTGCTTTTTGGATAAAAAAAATACTGTTGGAGCGAAGGCTTCGCTTTATAAACATTACTGGAACATCATGCCAGTAAAATGAACCATTGAGAAGTGGTGTGCTGAGTTGAAACGAGGTGAAATGAGCATCCAGGATGATGCACGCAGTGGACGCCCTAAAGAGGCTGTCATGGACGAAAACATTAAAAAAGTCCACAAAATAATTTTGGATGACCGAAAAGTGAAGTTGCTTACAATGGACCAAAAAAAAAACAACGAACTGAGATTCTGGGCAGTGTTTGAAGCCGTTACACCATAAGAAACTCGAAAGTATGCATCGATATGTCATCATTTGACACCAGAATCAAGTCAATCGTCATCTGAGTGGGTTGCATGTGGTAAACCGATTCCAAAGCTTTCAAAGACGCAACAGTCAGCTTGCAAGGTTATCGTATCACTATTTTGGGATGCGCATGAAAGTGCAGTTTCATCAAGGGCACTTTGTCAGAAATCAATAAAAACGATGGTAAAAGTGCATGAATTTGGTTTCAAACTGTTTTCGAGTCAACCGTATTCTCCAAATCTATCCCATCGTAACTTTTTTTTGTTCGCAGACTTCAGGAGAATACTCGCTGCAAAAAAAATTAGCGTGGATGAAGAGGTGTTTGTCAAAACTGAGGCGTATTTTGATGTTAATAATAAATCGTACCTATTATAAAAATGGTATCGAGAAATTATAGTCAATCGTTGTAGACCGTTGTATCGGGTGAGTAAAAGAGTCGTTTGTGAAGTGATGTGAATTAATGTCATGATAAGATATTGCTTGAATGAACTACATAACATATTTTTTCGCAGATTTCTTTCTACATCTCAAAGAGTCACCAATTGTTTTAATCTTTTTAAAATTATTAATTTGATGGTGATGATGGTGAATAACAATATATAGAGAATATAATTCAATCCTTTCCCTTTGTTGAATCTGTTTTCTAATGTAGAAATTGGTAATTAGTGTTATGGATATCTATCAAGTATCGACCGATTCTATCAAATAAACAAGTAAGCTTATTTTACATAAAAATTTATCACTTCCATTCCAAATTGGACAGTTCTTGCAGCCATAATATACCGAATAGCCATAAAGTCAATTATACCTTTGTATTGCCCAAATTTCACCAAATCTTTATAGTTTGCAATTCAGAGTGACTTCTCTTCCATAAAAGGGAAAGGGTCTCAAGGTCGGACGGGTTCATCTGACGAAATATTATACAAACGAAATCTGTTCATTACATAATCTTCACTTTTCGACGCGTTACGGTTCTTAAGTAACCACCGTCCCTTTTTTATGAGGGCCATAACTTTTCATTTCGTTGGCCATTCGGCAAGTTGACGTAAGCTTGGGTAAACATATTTTGGCGTATTTTAGTTTATGGGCTTCTGGGAAAAAAGGGTGATTGGTTACGGATGGTTATCGGTCCGGTTCTGGAGACGTATGACTTAGTTTTTATTATTTCAGTAATTCAAAATGGAACACAAAAGTATAGCGTTCATAAATATCTACATGTAATTTCATTTCGGGTTGGTTAATTTGAAATAAGTTTTTTGGCTCTCTACTTCTTCACCACCAAACAAAAATTGTGGGAAATTTCCAAAGACAGAAACAAAAAAGTTCTCAATAAAAAAATAAGGGAAATTGAAAGTGTAAAATCTTTTTAAAATAACTACTTTTATATTAACATTGAATTACGCGAAAATCACATTTTCTCATTTAATTTTGATCTCGAACATACGTTATAAAATTGAAACAGATATCATGAAACAATATTGATATAAAATGTCATTTACATGGAACAACACTATCATCTTCAATATAAAAGTTTGTTTTTCACTTGTTTTTTCAATTTGCCAAAAACCTACATTATGATTGTATATGAAACAGAATGACACTTCTACAAGAGACTCCTTCGGTGGCTAGAATTAGAAATGAATATGACGTGGTCAAATCTATATAGCTGTCGGAAAAATTAGAAATGTTACTTCCTTTTTGTCATTTCGATTGTGGTTTCCAAAATTGAATTCATGTTTGAAAATTGTAGACTGTTTTTTTTTAAATTTCATGTTGTATTAATTTGTCGAATTGAATGAGCACGTATTTTCTTCTAGGGTAAAACTAAATGAAAATTTGGCAACATAAATTTTATTGACAACAAATAATAACCCAAACTCTAGTGAATGACGATATCAATTAGAGTATGATTTCAAAAAGGATTATTATGGCGGAATAGGTCCTTCATTCTGTTTAAACATCTGCAAAAGTCGGTTATTCAACAATTTTGACATTTGATTGGCCGTATATATGGAAGTAGACTGGAGAGCTAAATAATTTTTACACAAATACGAAGGTCCAATTTTTTTAAAAAAATCCAGTACATGCCATTAAAACGAATAATTACTTTCAAAATACTCAGCCAACCGCTTCTGATACACTTTTGTTAATCCATAACTTTTGTACGAACTTTTTGCCTGTGTGTATTAGAAAGTAAATAGTTGTTTGAGAAGTGTGATGTTTATGAAAACAACTGTCTATACTCATCATTAACTGGCATATTACTCGACCACTTCGATTTTCAAGACCCTGTATAGCCAAACATATGATCGTATGTTCATAGGAACTTTATATTTTTATTAATATCACAAGAAATCGCCCCTGGAATTAATGGAGTAGGTACTTTGGAAATACCGTAACACAATATAACAGTACATTTCCTCATTTTTTACTTTTTTTCAAAAAGGTATAATAAGTATAACAAAAAAAACAACGACATTGTTCGTGTTTTGGAATACCTTTGAAATTATTTTCTACCTCTTCGTGCAGGCATCTTTACAACTAAATTGATTATCTAGCCAATATAATTGTCATGATTTCAACCATTTGAAAACAAAATATTTACCCTGTTCATTGATAAACCATACATTTTATCATTCAGCAGTTTTGACCTGGTGGTCATCACCATTGTCTATATAATGAAAAACAAATCAGTTTTTAAACAAATGGGACAATCGTACTAGCCCCAATGTAACTTAAAAGAACGAGAAATGTCAATCAACAAATTTATTTGCTAGTACTGAAACTTTATGGAAACCACTTTCACAGAAAGAATCAAGGATTACTCTACGATCTAATTTTCTTTCTCTGGGTATTTTTCTCGCATTCAGGATTGGAGCTGGTCTTCCTGTTTGGAATACTCAAGTTCACATTCAATACAGGTTGAGTGCTGCTCTTGCCCATACAATGTTTCATGTGAATACAGGGCGATCTGATACAACCAGACGTTTCATAACTCGCTATGGTCATCTTCAAGGTATCGATGATGGCTACGAAAGTGTAAGGATCCAAATAGAAACCACAATCCCCAGGTTGACATGCTTGCAAATTGTTCAAAACCCTCTCCAGATTCGAGAGAATAGAGTAACTGTGAAGCGAGGACCGGGAAGATATTTGCGAATGACCTTCAACGTGGTTTGAAGGAGAGTTTGGGTGTTGCTCGTCGAGAGTCAAAAGGTCAGGCTTAGAAGGAGCTTTCACAGCGGTCGCAATTTCTGGTGTTGGAGACTCCAGGGGAATCTCTTCCACATCAGTAGATCCTTCTGTAGGTAACGGATTTGCTGCAGTCTCGTTTCCTATTTGTTCTTGGGCGTCATGGTAGGTTGGCTGCGATTCTTCGATTTCCGTAACAATTTTCTCAACTACTTCCTTCGTGATATTCTGCAATGACCTCTGTTGGCTTTGGTTGAGAAGCGTTTCCTCTTGCTGTACTTCAGGTAGTTCGATC
This sequence comes from Leptinotarsa texana, assembly GCA_015342105.1. NCBI lineage: Eukaryota > Metazoa > Arthropoda > Insecta > Coleoptera > Chrysomelidae > Leptinotarsa > Leptinotarsa texana. The sequence continues at coordinate 4,690 of WOGN01008505.1, forward strand.
TGCTTAATTCCTTGTCCAACAGCTTCAATTTCTTTTCCGATTTCATCAATGTCTTGGATCTCACCACCACCCTCAACATAAGTTTCTTCACAGACACTATCTATCGGTTCCAGAAGATCCTGTGTTGAAGTTGTGAGTGATATGTTATCTGTGAAAGAGTTGCACACACTGGTGAGAACTGGATATGATTTTCTCTCTGGAGTGACACTTCGATTCGAAGTTTGCAACACATTTTTATCTGTCGTAATGGAATAAACTTTTTTGATGTGCAGATGTAACTTTACAAGCTTGCGCAGGGTTCTCGTTTTCGAATCGATGAGGTCCAGCATTTCGAAAATCAGGGTCTCCAAATCCCGTTCCACGTTCAAGGCGTATTTCCGAAACTTCTCGGCTGCTTCCTGCATGTCGATTTTTTGTTTACTAAAAATTTTGTAAATGTTCTGAAATATTAAATGATTATGTTACATTAGTTGACGTTGTGACTTTGACATGCCTTCAAAAAAGTGTCTGTAATCATCGAGTGAAACAATAACAAAGGAGTGATGATCTTTGATTTATACAGAGTGAGAATATTAATTCTTCGAGAGAATTTTTCTAGTAAGGGTCGATGCCTAGTAGCAGTCGATGCCTTTGACACCGAAGAAATACTAGCAGATGAATTAAAATAAGTTTTTATTTGTACATATAGATCCATTCATCGAATTACAATAGAGTAACATTCAATAAAAAACAAAGTTTCACAAGTTCTTTCGTATAACAAGAAAATTCCTATGATATCGTCGGTATTTTCTTATTTTTTTATGGAGTACGATAGTAGAAGAAAGGTGTACGAGATGATCCGTTGGGGTATGATAATCCTTTCAAATCACACAGAAACTACTGACGCCAGCTAGACTTTTCCTTTGGTAAAACATAGTTCCCGATGGCCCCTCGCATCAGTCAATTTGAAATGACGTTGTTAGTGACGAGTAAAATTTGACGACATAAAATAAAAATTGTGTGACGTAGATCTAAGATGAGATTGATTTTAAATCTACCTCAATTTTATTCTAGATTGTCAAATGCAAAGTTTGTTGGACTAGTAGAAGTCAAAAGTGTTTTGTTTTTATAATGGCATAATAGTGTATGTGATGATCCGAGCAGATCATTTTGACCTAACACAATGTTTTATTTTTCTGACTATTACTTGACTAAATTACTTACTATTATTGTTTTAGACTATAAAAATGAGTAAAAATAAGTAAAATCTGATCAATACCGTAGATTACTGAGGAGTGGTGTGATAACTGCAACCTAGGACCTTTCCAATCATTTTTTAGTTTTCAGTACATTATCTGCATCACTATTATCTATTTTTTTAATTTATCCGTTCAACATACATTTTTTTACTTATTTTACTTTCCAGTTTTTAGTTTCTAGTTTTGTTACTTAATTCTGTTTAGTTCATTTAGTGCTTAGTATTACGAGATAATATGTAATCCGCCATGTAATCTGCGGCAATATTGAATTTACATATTTCTCAAAATGTATTACTGGTCGAGCCCTGTTATTTGATATCTACCCATATTGAGGTTGTTGTGAAAAAAATATGTAATCCGATATTTTGTAGCTACCCATCATGGATTTTAAATGATACAGAATTTATTGAATTGTATTGGTATCAAGAATGAATGTGTGTACCAAATATAAGATCAATCTGTCAACAAGGAGGGAGTCAAAGTTCAATTACTAAATCTGACACAAACAAATAAACAGGACAAGCTAAATAAAACCGATTAAAAAAAACGAATCGTGGTGGGTGGTTGGAAGACTCTATGATTGACCAGACATAAAAAATAATATTACCCAACCTTTTTGCGGGGAAAAAGCTTACTATTATTGGTTGAGAGAATTTCGTCAGCGGCACCCAGATGTAACCCTTTCACCCATCGTCCACTTCAAGTTATCGAGCATGTGATTTTAACAAGCCTGTAGTTGAAAAGTTCATTCTTTACTGAAAACCATTCAAGAGGTAAAACAGTTTCCACCCCTTCGAATCTATAACGTTGATGAGACCAGTACTTCTACGGCACTGACCAAAAATACTAAGGTGTTTTGCAGGAACTGGACGTAAAAGATTTACGTCAGTTGAAAGGAGAAACAACAACTGTGGTAGTTTGCATGTCTGCTATAGGAATTTTTGTTCCAGCTATGTTTATCTTTCAAAGGGTTTGTATGAAAATAGAGCTAATGGATGGGACACCAACAGGATCCATATGGGCCCGTAACTTCTCAGGATGGATGAAATTAAATTTTTTACCCAGCGGTTTGACCATTTCTTGCACCATACAAAACCTTCTGCGGAGGACCCGGTGCTATGGATTTTGAATGGCCACCTCTCTAACACAAAAAATTTGGAAGTTATTTTAAAAGCTCAGATAAACCATTCCTGCCTACACACAGCACGAATAAGCTGAAAAAAGAAACAGAAGAACACAAAAAGAACATGGTAAAAACAGTATTTCTAAAATACGACAAAAAGGGACAAGAAAAGGTAAAGGGGTGTTCAATAAGAGAAAGAAAACTCCTTCTATCCTTGAGTCCGAGATAAATGATGAAGAAGATGAAGATTTTGCACGGAAACATTTTCAAAGGATAACATGGGTGTATTATAGATCAAATGTTGTAGATGCCAAAAATGGGGTCATCAGGCTTGTGTATATAGGAATAGAACTTACTTGTGATTTGTTTGTAGAGACATCAGGAAAAAGCGTTTAGAATTTTTACTAAACTAACCTAATGAAAAGTTATAGAGTTCAAAATTAATATGAAGAACTCGACATAATTTTGTCCGAAGTGCCAATTTATTATTAAAATACTTGCCCAGTTTAATTCATGCCTATTAAGATTTAAGATTATATAAGATTATTTTGATCTCAAAGTTCTGTAATACATAAGATTACATAAATAAACCCATTTGCAACTTGAATAAGTTGAACGATGCCTTTACAAAGATTTAAAAATATAGTGAAAAAAAACAATGTAAGCTTTTTGTTATAATTTCGAAAACTGGTATATCGATGAATTCACTACCTATCATAAATTGCTTTCACATCTATTTCAAATTAGGTATTATTGAAATTTATTGTAGCGGTGCGACAACTGGTTAACGGAAAAACATATTTTAACTAGATTTTAAACACCTTTCCCCTAGAGACACCTTTAGATGAACGGAGAATAAGGAGATGGGAAGGAAGAAATACCTAAAGATGTTTTTTGCGTTTATGTGTATAACCTTTCACAATCTGAAAAATAAACAAAGATAAATCAATAGTGAATCCGCTGAAGAGTAATAAAGGGTAAACTGAAAAGTTCAGCCCGAAAACTTACTGTGAAATATGAACTACTTAAGAGTCCATGAATACGTCAATAACTTGACGTATTCATGAACAACTAATGGAGTGTAGAAGCTGGTAAATACCCTCGTGTCTACTGCCACTTACTTTTATTTACCTCCGACTTATTTTATTCTAAGAATGCCGCCATTATAATTTCTAACGGTACTATAATGTATGTATGCGACAGATTGTTGATTATTTACTGAGGCAATAATTAAAAACCTATCTGTAAGGCCGCAAGAATATAAATAACGTATTATGCAACCGTCATCTGGCTAATGGAAACCAACCAGTGATTTTACTTCATGGTCTTTTACTTATTGCATGGTTGAGAGCGACTTTTATTGCCAGAAAGTCATTAAATTGCAGGAGGAACATCCTTCGTCGAATGACAACAGACTGTTGATTTGTCTTCGGCGGCGGCAACAAACTTAACTTACAGGGCTGGAGAAAAATTCAGAAAAATTGTAGCTTCCAGACATAGTGAATAAATGTTTGTTTGAAAGACTGTTGTAATTTATGAAAAAAATGGGTTCTTATTGACCTAACTGTAAGTTGTATTGACATATTATGTGAGCTGGAATGTTATTTTCTGTACGGACAATAAACAAATGCGTGTCTAATAATGGCAAGAAAATTTAGAGAAATAACGTTCAAATATCTGGCACCATCTAGCACGATTTTCAAAACACTTTTATTATCATTACTTTCCCTTAATATTCCAGTATATCGCCATTTTGTTCTATAGACGCTACCTATATCCAAACCTTCTCAAACTGCCCTTTTCCTCCTGATAAGCATATTTTTTCAGTATTTTTCCCTTGAGTCTACTGGCTCAGACAAAAAGTTTGATATGCCCTCCTTTTTTTTAAATATTATCAGATCTAAACGTACAATTTCAGCAGGATAAGTTGACAAAATTCAATCTTTGGTTCAAAACTATTAATGGCTCCTACAAAAGAAGATCCCCTGGCATATTATCTCATAAATGTATCCTTCTTGATGTGTCTTTGTTATCCTTTGATATAATCTTTGTCAAAGTGGACAGTAGTCTGGAAGATTTCCTTTGTTGCATTTTGGAATTGAATGAATTTATATCGCATTTTTGCTTTGTGCATTGCTATTGGTTATATCTATTTCGTACTTCTACATTCACAAACACAAATTCTCAACCCAACGATGATTCGAAACGATTGTGTTTAATTGAGATCATTTTCTTTCAGCTCGCTTGTTGATACTAAAAACAATGAACATGAAGCAAAGAAAAAATGTATTTTAGGGCATTGTTCAAGCTACAACAATGATAGATTAATAGTCTAAGAGGCTCTTTGAATACCTCGAATTGGTTTTGTTAATTTTCATAGTGATTAAAGTTGGGTGAGGTTACTATCATTCCTTAGTTTTGTCTGTTTCAATTCTTTAATGCTGAACAATAGATATGTCGAACGATGTATTGAAAAGTGTGTACTTAGTGTTGCATTTTATAGGGTCTTTCATTAACATATCCTTGAATTTTGTTATTCGTTTGGATGATCTATTGATGCGATCTATTGATGTACCTATGTGTGGAATATGACATCATTCAAATGTCCGCCAAGGCTTCTCTGGGTGGAACGCATCCGAAACGTCTAATATTCCATGACCCTTGACACATAAATCAGGTTGAATTTGACCGATGACATGGGTTACGTTGGCTTTAAGGACCGCTGTGGTTTGTGGCTTATTCGCATATACCTGCGACTTGAGAAAACCCCACAAGAAAAAGTCTAACAGGGTCAAATCGCACGATCTCGGAGGCCAGATCACATCACCTCCACATGAGATGACCATGACCTCAAATCGTTCGTGTAGAATATTCAATGTGGCATGAGCTCTGTGGCACGTAGCGCTGTTCTGTTGAAACCACATGTTGTTGGTTTCCAGATCATCCAATTCAGACCAAAAGAAGTTGTTAAACATCCACCGTTAGTGCTCGCCGTTGACACTGATGGCCTGGCCACCTTTTCCTCAAAGAAATATGGGCCAATGATGCCGCCAGCCCAAAATCCACACCATAAAGTGACTTTTTCGGGATGCATTGGATGCTCTTGGATCTCATGTGGATTGGTATCTTCCTAAATTGGACAAGTTTGTTGGTTGACATACAATGGGTATGTCCTGAAATGGGCTTCATACCTGAAGATGATTTTTCAATGAAAATTAGGGTCAGTTACCAACTGCTCCAGAGCCCGTTTCAGTGAACACACCGCGTTGTCTATTATGGTCGTTTATCTTCAGTTCCTGGGTCAGTTGAATTTTGTACGGGTGCAGGCTAAAGTAACGACGCAAAATGTGCTAAGTTGTGGTCTGCGAAAGGCCAAGTTCTTATGAGCGACGTGAAATTGACTGCCTCGGATTCTCCTGCACACCCTCACAGACAGCGGCGATATTTGAGCCAGATCTTGCGTTTCGTAGACGTACGTGTGTTTGACAATAGTTTAATTGAACCAGTGGACTCAAATTTATCCACCAAATTTTTAATAGTCCTCTCGGTAGGACGATTATGGCCACACACCGAATAAGTGACAACTAATTTGACAGATGTAGATTCAACAAGATGACCGTTATCAATTGTCAAGGTTCAGAAGTTCCTATTGGAAGACCCTATATAAGTGTTTCAGCATATTCTTCCTCGAGTTTTGAGATACTCTGATATCCCGTTGTAATTATTTTTTATACAAATATCTTATTCTCAATATTTGCGTTGTTAGAAATCACACGTTAAAAGGTAAGACCTCGTTAATCCTTGGCTCGCACAAGTTTAGAATTCTGAGGGTTGTCGTTCGTATCGGTGCGAGATCTGGTTAACGGAAAATCATATTTTTAAACGGAACAGAATTTATATTCGGAAGATAATTTGGTATCAAATAAATAAGAATACATATTTCGAATCTGTTTTATACATGAAATAACTGTCTTTTCGTTCAATTTATTAGATAATTGTGGTTCCATCACACAATGATAGACAATACTTTGATTGTGAATATTGTCACCAAACGTCACTTTACTTTAAATTCCAGGTATATATAAAAAACCCTGAGAACAATTTAGAAAGTACTAGAATTATTGAGGAAATAATTAAAAAAATGAGAACATGTTTATTGTTTATATTTGAACAATATAGAGTGTCACCATTAAAGTGCGCACCATATGGGAAACTTTT
>WOGN01008506.1:0-11268 GCA_015342105.1 Leptinotarsa texana
ATAATAATAATAATAATAATAATAATAATAATAATAATAATAATAATAATAATAATAATAATAATAATAATAATAATAATAATAATAATAATAATAAGGTTTATGTACGAATTTTCACAAAATGAATTTCACGAATACACAGTAATACAACATATAGATACAGCATATAAATCGGTAGGTATATAATAAAAATAGGTATTATAAAACAACGATAAAAACAAAAACAACAAAAAAATTATTTGGCGCTCTGGGGCGACTTCAATGATTCCAGTGGCGCATTTGTTTTTTCAGCTGCAGGAAAACCCGAAAAAACCTGCAGCACCACGTCATCTGAAGATCTCGATCTGGTATCTCCAGAGGCTCCAATAGATTCAATACTTCGCCAGAACACTTCGTGTTCGTATATTACCATAAAATGGGCTTATTTCATGATTTTTGGTTCACAGTTCATTTGGTAGTGATTTCAAATTGAAAAATAGTGTACTTTGTTCCAGCTCTCTAATTATTTACTAAAAATCAGATTTTCTAGTCTCGTGACGTTTCGGGCCTAGTCCTGCTTCTTGTTCGATTGACTAATAAGAACAATACAAATAATGAACATTGCCAAATTGTAAAATTCACGAAGGGTATAAACAGTTTCTGATTCATTCATGATTCAAAGTGAAATCACATTCACTTCCGACAACTAAATCTAAGAAGAGAGTGTAAGAAATGTATTAAAAGGGAAAATTAATTATAGATGGGATCCTGATAATAAAAAATGCAATAAAAACTATATTTTTGAATTATCTCCGGCAGTAGATATTTTCTTGTTGATATCACAGAAATTTTAATAATGGAAGTGTATATGAACCCGTTATCGTTTAAATTCATGAAAAAATTTTCTATATGAAAACGAAAACTATGGTTCTAAATAGAATTTAACGAGCTATATTTTCAAATGGTTCTCGAAGGCTCATGTACCCTAATAAAATAAATCAATTATGCATTCATGCACCCACCAATAATAATGAAATTCAACGTTATATATTGGCCATATTGCCACCCAGTCAGCTATCTTTCTTGAATGTTTTAGACAATGTACTCTTTCTAATGTTTCATAACTTCATATTTTTGTTAAAATAGTTGGCACTTGGCAACACCGCTCTAGACACGATCAATTCCATTGGTCAACAGACACGCGGCCAATTTAAACTCTTGCTTTACGAACTTTTCTTTTTTCTGTAAATATAAAGAGGTATTTGGACCGATTAGGCTCCATAAGTATCATGTTTGATAGCATGAAACAAGCCCATTGATTTGTGAATAAACAAGTGCAAAATCACTGAAGCAGTCATTAGGCTGCTTGTGCGTGATATTCAAACTACTAAAAATAAACTTTGTCACAATAGTGTGTTTGGCATCATAGTAGGTAGGTATTATTGTCATATTCAGTATATTGTCAAATCATGTATTTGGGTCATATTCGGTATATTGTAACTTTCGACTTGCTTCATTTAAATAAATTATAAAACAAGGTACGCTTAATTTTCCATTATCCATAACTAAAGCTTACTTTTATAATAATGAAAGCTTGAAATAGTTTTAAGGTCTTCTTGTATCAACGACCATAATCTGGGCGCGACATAATTTGTGTTCCTTTGGCCAATTGTTTTTCTACTTCGAGGAAAAAACAGTTCATCATGTCTTCTCTTACTGTGAGTATGGTATGATACTTCAGTATTATTTTTCATTTTTTCAAATATACAAGAATTTTTTGACAGAAGAGGTAACGAGTTTCTCTATACAGACTTTCAGAAGAATAGCTGATATTTTTTTGAAAAATTATTTTCGAAATCTATTTCTGTAATACGGTGATCTTGTCTATGAAACACTCTTTCACACCACCCCATCCCAAAATTCCAAAAATTAATTGTGATTCTGCCAATGCGAAATAAACTATTTTGAGGTGAAAAGAGAAATGAAAATTTCTATGTTTTTTTACCACTTTTATGGTAAAGTGGTAGAAAACATAGAAATTTTCATTTCTCTTTTCTATCACGTAGTAACACATACATCAATTTACTATTTTAAGGTGTTTAGGATCTAAAAATGCTTTGAAATATTTGAATTTTGGAAGTATTCTTCGTATTTTATTAGACAGATGCTTCATCTGAAGGTCCCATCTGAAATGCTGATCTATCATTATTCCAAAATATTTTATGGATTGGGCTTCAGAAATTTTTGATTCTAGACTAACATCAATATCTCTCAAATGTGGCAATCCTGATGAATAGGAACAGAATGGTAGATAACAGTTTATTGTACTGAAGCCATTTAGCTATGTTAGGAAAATTATTCTCTATTATTTCTTGAAGTTCATTCCAAGTGTTTGCTTTGTGAGTAATAAATAACAGAATCATCTGCAGAACTGATGATTTCCCTCAAACTATCTATGTTAAAAAGACTATTTATGTATAAAATAAAGAGTACTGATCCCAGAACAGACCCTTGTGGAACACCATAAGTTATTTTTCTAGGACTGCTACATACCCCAAATTACTTAGTGTAAGAGACAAAGTTAATCTATAATAAATACTAAAAACAACAGTTATAACAATTTGACAGATATTCCGAAATGTTGACAGTAAAAAAAGTACCCAACAATTGTATTTATGGCTCAGTATTTTGCATATAGTGGCTACCACATAAGAGATAGATATATGCTACCACAGACTTTCATTTAGAACTATTTGAGGTGAACAATCTTACGGTACATTATCTGCATGCAAAGTCGAAGTAAACGATATTGTGCATTGTTGAAGTTTGTGCCACTTCGAAAGCCAAAAAATCCAATACTTGCAGTCCACGTGGACTGTAGACTTGGGGGTTCGTATTGGATAATTTCTATTAACCGAGTGTCATGATTGGCTGAAGAGCTGAAGAATCAAAAAATTGAATTTGAAGTCATGTTACGGTGACGCATAGACATCGGGTAATGCAGGGATATAGTTACGCCGTCGTGTTTAGTTCAGGAATTGATCGCAATTTGAGTGTTAAAATTCGATATTGGTGCCGTAATAATTACTCAAAATTTTTATTATCTGCTTGAAATGTGGCGTCCTTGGACAAGTACTAATAGTAACAACGAGTGGGATAACAACGCAGACTTTTTCCAGTGTAGTGATTCCAATAGCGATGGTGAATTATGCGAAAAAGAAATACAAGTGAATGAGATTTGGATGCATTTAAATATGTTTCAGAGAATATGTTTCGAAGTATATAAGAATCTACATCTCAATTTTGGTTTCAAGGAAAGTAAAATATTACAAGCAACAAACAACAAACCTACCGAACACAAGACGCGATTTGGTACGGGATTACCAAAACCTTTAGATGTTCATCTAATAAAATCATTGAAAAAACAATATACGACTGTTACAAAAACAATGAGATTTGTACAACTGAAATCATAGGGAAGAAATTGAATATCGGCCATAACGTGAGCTTCTGTGACAAAACTCTCCAGAATTGGAAAAAGAAACTAAAATTTAGATTTGAAATAATAAACAAATGTCAAGCAGTTATGGAAAGCAGATGAATAGTTGAATTGCGTAACAAATACTTTAAAAAAATAACTAAATATAGACAAGAACAACGGCAAACTTTCTATTTGGACGAAACTTGGTGTGACACTCACGACACAGTTACGAAAGGGTAGATTGATGGTTCAAGAATGTGTACGCCTAACATTATGCATTGCGGAAGTAGTGAAGGATGGGTTCTGAATTCTTTGAAATTATGTGGAAAAAAACTTGAGGAGTGTAATGTTGACTATCATAAGAAGATGGAAGCTAATATTTTCGAGAAATGGTTTGAAAACACACTGACCCTAAATTTGGATTCGAATAGTGTAATAGTTCTTCACAACGCTTCCTATCATTTGCGACAGCTCATGAAAGTATCGGGAAAAAATGAAATATAAAGTTTTCCAATGGATAAAAATTTGTATTTTGAAGATTACTATACCAAAAACAACTAGTTATAGTTTTACACACAAAAACATTTGAGAAAGTGTATATATACCCTTGAAGTTATTGCTGCTTTCCGCCTATTTTTGTGTTTTCAATCCCACAAGTTGATTTGGGGAAATTAATTTGCCATAGATTGATGGATATAGCCGTTTCTATATGCTGGGAAATCATTTATTAATTTTCCAAGTTTTTAATGGTAATAAGTTCAATTTATTATTTTTAACGGCGAACACTTAGTTTTCATATATTCAATTTTTTTGGGGTTTTTATTTTTTGTAATTTATCTCTATTGAAATTCCTCATTATTCTGAGTAGGTCCACAAAAAAATTCTGGGTGGTTCAGCCCTCCCAAAACAAAATCCAATATAAAGATGCCAAAGTCAGTGATATGACATATTCTAAAAGTCAATATTTATCATTCTCTGGCCTACATCGCCATTAAGTAACATGATCAAGCATCAACCCGATAAGTATAAAAGAAAAAGTCATCCTTCAGTATGACACAAATCCACAAGGCGTATGTCACACCGTCACGTCGAATCATGGCCTACTCGGCAGGACATGCCTTTCTCAGTCCACTGTCGCTTGTCTAATTCTAATTGCATATCAAATATCGGTTAAACTGAACAAAACGCCGTCGATCGAGATCTTTCATCTCTTCGGAGTTATAAATACCATGTCCTACAAGGTATTGAATACCAATTAAAAACTATGAAAGAGATACCTGATAATTGCTCGACATTCCATCCCCTACAAGATGGCTGACACCGGACGGTTTTGTGTTACTTTCGGTGCCGCTTTTATCATTTTTCACTTCGAAATTATCCAGTCGACGGTGAAACAACAAAATTCACACAGAAAATGGTCGATCGGGTGAAGATGGGATTTATAAGGCTTGAAAGATGGACTGGAGATAATGGCTATGGCTTTCAGTAAATGTGAATACTTGAGGAAAGATCAGATATTTTCAAACCTTCGAATTAAAAATAAATTGACAAGGTTGACATTTCGGATTATTCATTTTCATGTTTACACTTGTCAGATTATTGAAATCGGTAATTTTCCAGACTCTATGTGGATATGGAATAATGTTGAATCATTTGGAGAATATTATGAACGTACTTTCCAAAACTTATTTCTGTTTAAATAAAAATCTGTTTTTCCGTTAATCAACTGTCGCCCCCATACGAACGACCACTCTCAGAAGTTGAGAAACTTGTGCAAGCTAAGGACTAACAAGGTATTACCTTTTAACGTGTGATTTCTAATTTCTGTTATCATTATTTGAATTATTTGAACTCACATCACAACCTGTCTTTTGATTTCTTTCGACAAATAACATCTACAACAAATAATGATACTGATGAAGAATTCAAATGAAAATAAAATATTTTATATATGGAGTGGTAGTGCTACAAAATCCAATTAAAACAGTATTTTACACATATACAGGGCATCTTATCTAAAACTCCCACACGGAATATTAACGAAACTGTATAACTAGATGGTGTATTCTGTCACCACTAGTGGGATAAAAGGAGTGATGACTGTGATCTGAGAGTCAATTCAATTTTTTTGAGCTGTGGCTCAAACATTAATGAAAGATCATTGAGTGTGAAATAGTTTTTATCATTTAAGCTGGTAAAGCGAACTATTTCAGAGATATTTAGGATTCCACGAAATATTTATCCGAACATTTGAATCAGGTGTTAACGAAAACGGTTGGAAATCGATACGACCAATCAGCCTTACATCCTTCGTGTTGAAAGGACTTGAGAGGATACTGAACGGACACATCAGGAGGGTGGCATTATATGTATCACGCCTGAATAATCACCAGTATGCTTATCAAACCAGCAAATCGACACATTTAGCGTTGAAGAACCTTGTAGAGGAAATCTCCCAATCCATTGACAACAAGGAGATTGCGGTTGCTGTATTTCTCGATATTGAAGGAACATTTGACAATACATTACCTGAAACTATCATCTCTGGCTAGGAAAGGTATAGAATCGACCATAACTGGCTAGATCTATGTCATGCTGGTAAACAGAACTGCAACTACGACTCTTCCAGGCGTAGCCATTAGGTTCAGGGTCACCCTCAGACTGCCCTCAAGGTAGGGTAGTATCTTCCCTTTTGTGGTCGATCCTGATGGATAGTAGATATGCAGGCTTATGCAGATAACCTCGTCATTTTAACAAGTTCACGTCCACGTTGGACGTTTTTCACAGGTTGAGGGAGCAGATGTCTGTCAACTCTAGCAAAACTGTGATAATTCCATTCACCAGGTGGAGAAAATTGAACGATTTAACCCCACAAATCCATTGGATTTATGTGATGATTGTCAGATCAATCACTTATGGTCAAATTGCTTGGTGACCGAAGGCTTTACAGAAAACAGCACAAACGAAGCTCTCTGGTTCACAGAGACAGGCTTGTCTGAAAATCAGTGGTACCATCAATACCACACCATCTGCGGTGACGGAGATTTTTCTAGAACTATCTCCTCTCCGCATTTTTCTGGAGGGGGTGGTTAGATGGACTGCATAAAGACTTTTGCTAATTACCAATTGCACAAATCAATTTAATGCAGAGTGCAAAAGACTATTGGTTGACACTGATATTTACATCATTCTGGAAATAACCTCTGGCATTATGCCTCCTACTGTCAACTACGAACTGCCTTATGAAGTACTATTCCCAAGTAGTGAGGACTGGAACCTCTGGGAGAAGGAAAGATTGAGAACGGATGGTTGTTGGTTCACAGATGGATCAAAAACACATTTCGGTTCTGGTGCAGGTGTTCTCAGTCGCAGACCCAGGACAGAGATATCAACCTGCTTGCGACTGTATTTCAAGCGGAAATTTACGCTATTGAACTGTGTGCAGAGAGATTGGAAGAATCCAACCTCATATACAAGTCAATATTCTCGGACAGTTGAGCGGCGTTGGAAGCTCTTGGCTCCTACCGAGCAACGTCTAAGTTGGTAGCAAATAGTCAAAACGACTCTCCTCGATAGAAAGACTCAACAGATTATCTCTAGTCTGGATTCCTGGCCTAATTGGCCTCTAAGGCAATGAGGCTGCTGCAAAGGAAGATGCTGCAAGCAGCTTTATCCGACCAAAACCTGTCACTGGCATAACTTTAGGCTTTGCCAAACAAAGATTGAACACCTGGATAGCAAGAAGATTTATAGACTTCTGGCAGAATCTTCCAGATTTGGCTCACCCCAATGCGTTTATTTGCCATTAGAAGCTTGATACCAAACAGTTGTTGGACCACAGTAGGGATGAACTACGATGTCTATAGGGATGAACTACGATGTCTACAGGTCACTGTCATATGAATCATCATATGAAGAGACTCGGACTGTCGGAAGACAGTGTGTGTCGCATCTGTTTGAAAAATTATGAAACAGCAGAGCATATAATTTGTGCATTCCCCGCTGGGGACCGAATCAGGTTTTTATAGTTCGGCAGAGCTGTAGTCTTACCATCTGACCTGAAAGACCTCTCACCATATAAACGAATTGGTTTCGTTATGAAGCTAAGTTTATTTGGTCGAGTGTGAATAGGTTTGAGCCACAATAAACCCTTGAGGGTTGTGGTGTAGGCTCGAATAGACCCACTCACTTTGGAGCTAACCTAACCTAACCATATTTTTAACTGGCTGAACAACTTCATATCAGCTAAGAATGACAAAATTCTGTATAAAGAACACTATGATATAATTTCAGTAAACATTTTTACTGAATGATTGGTTGTGTGTGGTGTGAAGGACGTGTTTAGGCGAAAAATATATTTTCAATTAAATTGAACATTTTGACTCACCGTTGCCTGTTTTTGAATGGCTGATTTAACTAGAGGAAATCATAGAATACGTCTAGTTTGTTGTCCAATGACACTGCTCTCACATATTCCTTTTTCAATGTGCTAGCAGTTGGTTTGTATTTTTTACATATTCATTTAAAAATCATCCCTTCGATTTCGCAAAAAGTGTATCCAGGGTTATTTGTGGAATGAAAAAATCGCATTAAAAACAGTGTACATCAACCGTGTCTTGGTTCTGGCGGCTACTTTGAATGTATTCAGTGTTTCCCCTTAAATTTATACCTGGGCTGTATGATTTGAAAAACGTCGCTGTCAATTTCCTACCCTCGAACCATAAAAAATTCACGACATTACGTCTGGTCTACCAAAACGATTCATCTTCGGCGTGACACTTTAAAAATGTCATACTCTTAATTATCAGGTTAAGACAAAGCGGGTTTCGGCATCGTCTACAATCGAGATCGGAATCTAAAAATGATCAGAGAACGGTGTTAAACATGAGAAAACAGTATTCTCGACTATACCTCAAGATGATCAGCATTTTGGGATGAGAATATCTCGAATGCCATGCTCGAAATGCCAGCTATGTGCATGCTAATAGATGACGATGGTCAGATAGCGCCAGACAGGGCCGTACTAGAACAAGGGATTCCCTTAATATTTTCCAGGGGAAAACCGATGATTAAAAATATCCATGTATGAATAGTACAGTATTTTCTTTTATTTTAATTTCGAGTACTTCAGTACAGAAAAAAGTTTTGACCAAAAGGGAAGATACATTTTAAAATCTAATTCGATTATTTGAAAGCAAACCAGAATATGGATTTCAACAATGAAAACTTTATCGTGAACTGTTGGAGACTTACTGTATCTCAGTATTACTGTAGAATTTGGGACCTCAAACTTTATTATGTTGTTTGAGGGGAATTTTACATTCGTGCGCCGTCTGTTAAAGATTTATAATACTAGTGATTAGAACTTAAAAAAAAAACAATAAATCGAAAAAACTTTAAAAATAAATATAGTTTAATAATACTAAAAAACACTCTTTCAAAGAACATCGAACTGAAAAATTAAAAATATTTTTTTTATAAGTTTGAAACAATAACGAACGAAAAATATTATTGTGAAAAAATAGTCGGCGCTTTGTGCCATATTTTTGTGTATCAGGCGATCGTCGCTTTTTTTGCAATAATACTAGTATTTTTCGTTCGTTAATGTTTTAAGCTTATTTAAAAAAATATTGTCTTGTCGATAAAACTGATATTTATTAAAGTATCTTTAATCAGGTCAACATATCTCTTTGGAAACATTTCATTATCTAGACTTCAATAAGGAGTGTCATCATGTCGGCAATAACATTCACCTATACGAAAAAACTCAACACATTGAAAAATACTATAAACTATACGATGTATTTTTTCTAGTGATTTTTATATCTTCAATGATAATCAGTTAACTAGTTTAGTGATGCAATAATTTTTCTGGAAGGTTGGTTCATTGTTACAGAGCCCCGAAGAATAATTTATTCAAATTCAAAACGGTGGCAAGAAAACAATTGTTTTTTATGAAAAAATTGATCGTTTTACTCAACCAACCTTTCTTCAGTTCAATAATGATATTCATCCAATAGTAACACTTCTCCCAAAGCACGTTGTATCGACCAAGTTTACGTTATCAAGACCTTAGAACATTTTGTTAGGTGGTTAGTGACACGCTCTTTGGAGCGCCAAATTTCTTCCTTTTAGTAACAGTCATTATTTTTCACTATTACTGACCTGCCTATTGTCAGAGTTAACAGATTATTAGTGGCGAAGGACCACAGTCCAAACGTATTGTTTTAAAATCCAGCTGATACGAAATATGTCGTTAATAACTCAAAAATATTAAATTGAAACCAGGTACCAAATGGCTTCGTGAGATCTTCTTGATGTCGGATTTATTGTTGAAAAAGTTGCATGAAAACAAGGTGATTTGGAAATATTTTTGCTTCAAATATAGTTTGATTTGTTAATAGGTATTTGTGGTTTTAACATTATACGGAATAACTATTTCAATATAAACTGTCGAGATATTATAGAATTCACTCCAATTTTGAGAAGTGATCCAATTGATTGTGAAAACAAGAAAAGAATTGTTACAAATGGTCAAAGGTAATTATTTCAAATGTTATAATTTATTAAGTTCGGAATGCCACTGAAATGCCTTAAAGGACTTCCAGTGAATGTAGAGTGTCATTTTTATCTTTACGAAATTTCGACAAATATAGGTTGGAAGACCACTAAAACTGATTAAATTAATGCAGATTCTTTCATTATCTGAAATTAATAATGATAATGGAATGCCACAGGGTAGTACACTTTGTCCCTTACTCTTTCTTCTGTATATAAATGACATTCTTTCCTAGATCTCGGAGTGCAAAATTAGTCTGTTTGCCGATGACACTTTAATATACTACTTAATGAGCTGGCAGATACTCTAAATAGTGAGCTCTGCAGAGTTAGTCGATGGTGTAATCTCAACACTCTTAAACTGAGTAGTCAAAAAACGAAATCAAAAATAGAGGAATTAGTATAAATATTGTTAATGAGGATATTGAAAGTGTAACAGTGGTGAACTATTTGTGGGTATTAATTGACCAAGAACTAAAATTCGAAGAACATGTAATGGAAGTGATAAAAATTATCACCAATAAGGTCAATTTTCCAATGAGAGTATCACCTAGCCTATCTAGATGGTCGTAAATTACAATTTATAATATATTAGTTTTACCACATTCCACCTTCTGTTTTTCAATCTACTAACGGCTGATAAAAACGAGTTGGCTCGACTTCAAAAAAAAAACAAAATAGAGCCAAGAGAATCATACCAAGAGATACGCCAATAGTCAACATGTTGAGAGAATTGAAATGGATGTCATTAAAAGACTATATGTACTATCAAACAATGGTACTAATATAATATATCAGTTCGGAGATAGACGGTAATGCATGTTATGATATAACATGCAGAAAAATAACATATAATCAAAATTATTATAATTATAATACTAGAACAAAAAATGAAGGTGTACTGAAAAATCTATATATCATGCAGCAATGTTGGTTTTTGATAATTTAGATCATGGTATCAAAGATTGTAATTCGATAGGCGAGTGATTTTGATTTTATTTTATTGTTATCTCTTGACTTTGAAATTTTTGATATTTCAAAACTCCTTTGACGTAAAAGATAAGTATTGTATTATTTCTTAACAATTTTTTGATAGGCAAAATTGTTAAATACGACCAGTTACTGATAAATAGAAGATTATCATCAATAATAATAATAATCAATAACGTCGAGATTTTCTCTTCGAACTCTGCAGACTCTATCCAGATCACTCTGTCAAGATAGTTGTTCTGATTATTGGAGTCCTTGGT
>WOGN01008507.1:0-11267 GCA_015342105.1 Leptinotarsa texana
TTTGGTCAAAAAGAAGGCTAAAAAATTGCCCTTTTCTGAACTTTGAAGGGCCGTAACTTTTTAAATAAGGGAGAGCGCCGCTTTTTCCTTTCGGATTTGTAATGTACGTAAGTACAGTCAAAAATTTTTTCAAAATCGCCGGGTGTCCACAAAACGAATATTTACCTCTCATTTTTGTTGATGATCACAGCCGCATGACACGTTTATTTTTTAAAAAGTGAAAATGAGACTTTAAAATATTTTAAAGAATATAAAGCAAGAGTTGAAAAGTCAACGTCAAATAAAATAAAAATACTAAGAACTGATAATGGCAAAGAGTTCTGTAACAGAGACTTTGATAATTATTTGAAAAAAATGGGTATAATTCATCAAAAAACAAATTCCTACACTCCTGAGCAGAATGGGCTTTATGAGCGCATGGACAGGACCCTGATAGAGAAAGCAAGATGTCTCTTATTTGATGCAAAACTAGGTAAAGAGTTTAGGGCTGAAGCCATCAACACTGCACTTTATTTACAAAATAGAATTGTAAAAAGTGAATTGAACAACTGTACACCAATTGAGTTATGGACAGGAGGCAAACCTAACCTCAGTCATTAAGAATTTTTGGTAGTACTGTCACGAGACACATACCCAAGGAGAAAAGATGTAAATGGGAAATTAATCAGAACAATGCATACTGATTAGTTACCCAGAGGATATCAAAGGATATATGTTATATAATCTTTCAACAAAGGCTATTATAACCAGTTGAGATGTTGTCATTATAAATGGAAAATTATCTCATCAGGGAAATATGATTGAATTGGAAGTGATAAATGACAAACCAGCAGATGATAGCCCACATGCATCTTCAGTGGGAGAGCTCTCAGGTCAAGACAGAGAGGATTCATTCATTTTAACGAATGACATGGATGAAACCTATGTACCAGATGAGGAGTCCATGACATATGAGGAAGAAAAGGAATCAGACACCATATTAAAAACATTACCACAACGGCAGAGACAAAAACCAGACAGGTATGGTTTTATGTGCACCGAAAAGTGTAGTGAATACTTCAACAATGAACTGACATTGATAGAAGCACTACAAGGACCAGAGAAAAAGCAATGGGAACAGGTAGTCAAAGAAGAGCTGAAAGCTTTGAACAATGCGTGGGAAGTTGTTGATGTTCCTTCAAGTGGCAATGTAGTTAAGTGCAAGTGGGTTCTCAAAAAGAAGTGTGATAATGAGAACCATGTCTGTTATCGAGCCAGGCTTGTGGCTGAAGGGTGTAGTTGAAAACATGGTGTAGACTACGAAGAAACGTTTTCTCCAGTAATGCGGTTTACAACACTCAGGTTATTATTTGCATTATCAGTGTAGTTGAACCTAGAAGTAACTCATCTTGATGTGAAAACTGCTTTCTTGAATGGAGATCTGTCTGAGACAATATATACGCAAAAGCCTTCAGGTTATGTCTGTACAAATAATAAAGTTTTGAAATTGAATAAAGCTATATATGGTCTTAAGCAGGCATCTCGTGCTTGGCATAAAGGAGTGGATGGTTGCATGCTAGCTGATGGTTATATCAAGTCTAAAATAGAGCCATGTTTATATATAGAATACAAACCATCATAACATTATATGTTGATGATTTCTTTGTATCCTCAAACGACAAAAATGAAACTAATAATCTCAAAAAAATTCCTAATGAGAATTTTTTGTCAAAAGACTTAGGGATTGTAAAGGAATGTCTTGGCATGTCAGTTGTTTTTGATAAACAAAATTGTAATTTAACATTGAGTCAAGAGAAATGTTATGCAAGTTCAACATGCTTGATTGTAACACAGTGAATACTCCAATAGAGGTTAATTTAAAATGTAAGACGGAAAATAATTGTAGTAATGAAAATCCCTATCAGTAGCTTATCGGCAGCTTGATGTATTCAGTTGTCCTTACACCACCCGATATAGCTCATGCTGTGTCATATTTAAGTCAGTTTAATAATTGTAATGCTGAACAACATTGGGTTCATGCCAAAATAATTTTAAGATATTTGGAAGGGACAAAAAATATAGGTTTGAAATGTAGTAAAGGTGGAAATATAAATATTGAAGGTTATGTTGATGCAGACTGGTGCAATGATGTTAATGATAGGAAATCCTATTCAGGATTTTGTTGCACTTTGTCTGGGTCTGTTATATCTTGGAGTAGTAATGAGCATAAATGTATTGCACTTTCAAGTACAGAATCTGAATATGTATGCATATCAGAAGCTTGCACAGAGGCAGTTCATTTGAGAAATTACAGTTTGAAATAACTGAAAGAATGTATAAGATCACTTTGTATAATGATAGTATGAATGCACAAAAATTACATAATAAAACCAAGCATATCGATGTCAGATATCACTATTGTAGAGAATTAATCAATGAAAACATTGTAAGTGTTCATTATCTATGTACATCGAATATGCCTGCAGATTTGTTCACCAAAAGTTTAGTTGCTGTAAAACATTATAAACATTCAAATGCTTTAGGAATTGTTGAAGTGTAATTTTTTCTATATTTTGGGTGGGAGTATTATAAATTGTAAAATATATTTACAATATATTTTCTTGCACAGAAACGTTGTTTTATTATACATTTTTGTCTCAGTACTTATATCTGAAATCGCTATGAATGCAATGACCAATTGATTTTTTTCCTGAATAACTAAAAGATTTCAGTAGTGAGCTTTCAATGTCAGTAATGAAATCATTACAACCCAATAAATGATCAGCATCAATGATCACTTAATACGCGAAAAACAAAAAAATAGAACAATAGCCAGTAAAAAAAAATCGGATTAGATCTACTGAAGTGGCACCAACCGACGGTAGGAGTATTATTCCATAAAAAACGTATATTACTGGAGTTTTTTCTCAACACCAAACCGTTATGATATTCCTCTTGAAAATGATCACTTGTGATCGAAACACGTGTCGAAGTGTTGAAATAACGGTTTGGTGTTGGGAAAAAAATTCAGTAATATTCACTACTATACCAAAGGTTTCAAACAGTGCATCACAAGGTCATACAAAACGTAGTTCAATTTTAACGAATTTTAATAAAATCATTGAATCTGTGAAACTTGTTGGATGTGCAAAATAATGTTTTTACATGTTTCGTGGTAACGGTGTTATCTAGTAAATTGGTCAGACAAACATTGTGTCTATACTATTTTTTAAGAATCATCATTCCCGAAATCTCACCGTTCAAAAAGTTTTACAACTGTTTTATTTCACATAACACCTACTCATAAACCACACAGTCCTTTTGACAAATCCTAATTTCATTATTCATTTGAACCTCAAGATTTCTTATTGAAAATTTTTCGAAGGTCCTGGACATTCCGGCCTCAGCTCCGGAATGTCATCAATATCTATTCAACTTAACATCTAGGTTTACTATTGAAGGACATCCCAAGCGATATTATAGCGTCACATCTTCAGGATGTTCACGTGAATTTTTTAGGGTGATAGGCGGTACCAGCGATGTATTATTCCTCAAGGTTTTTCGATATTGTCATACGATGATGATATCGAAACCATGTGAAGTGGCAATAAGCATTCAAAGACTAACATCTTGTATCAGAAGTTTTTTATGTGGCAAATGAATTAACATTATTCATAAGTTCTTTTCCAAACAAAATAAGAGCATTTTGAAAATTAATTTCTTGTCGAACTATATTCTATACATATCCTTGTAGTACACAGAATACGGGATTTGAAAGTTCTTGGTTCAAATATCACTGACGATTAGAATTTTTCAAAATTTTCCAGGACCCAATTATCAATATCTTTGAAGTGGAATAAAATAGAGTATTGAAAAGTGATTTTGAATGATTTTTCATGTTATTTCTCGTTGTAAATTTAATAATACCATTCTTATGGTATAATGTACTCGTATGCGAAAGCGGTAAATGGCAATATTTCAGAAATAAAATTTCGTATCAAATAGGTATACAGCCAAATGGAATAAATTCATTATTTTCGTTACATATTTTAACAAAACCCCGAAGTACGTAAAATTTAAATTATATTCTGACAAACTTCAACAGGAAAATGCTCCTCCTAGCTTCAACATCCGTCGAATGTCAGGTACAACCCTCAATTTTTTTAATGGAAAGTATAGGCTTGATATATCGTTTGAAACGTCTCTTCATTCTCTTTCCAAAAATGTTATCGCTCTCAAGTTTTTTGCAACAATTAAGGTAAAATAAATAAGAATCATGTGGTTACCGAAATTTGATAACTCATTTCATGTTGAGGTATTGACATGATGAGAAAGTGAGCAAAAACCATGTTCTTTTTAGATGGTATCCTTTCAAAAACTGTGAATAATTTTCGAGACAACGTTAATTTAAATAAAACGCCTTGCCAACTTGTTTTGTATTTTACAACATTAGTATTTTAATATAGGTTAAAATGTTGGTAACTTCAAGTCTGACTAATGGTTAGATTAACGGAAATACTTGAAATGACTGTTTCACAAATGATTGCTTACGGAAATCAAACTCGAACGCAACAAGAAGTAACTCGCCTATTTTATGAGAATTTTTTTAATGTACCGCCCATATCTCAAGGAACAATAAACTAAATAGAGAAATAGTTTTGCTACCTTGCTCATGTGGGGAAAAGAAAAAAGCAGTTGCCAATTTATTCAGTGATGAAATTCAATTGGATGTGATGCCTGAGTTTGTGGAAAACTCAAATACATCGTGAAGACAGGCATCCACTACATACAATGCAAACCATACATCAATAGTAAACATATTAAAAGAAAATAAATGCATCCCTATAAAATGATACCTACTCAGGAGCTCATGGAAGACGATTCTGATAGAAGAACTTATTTTTGTGAACAAATGATGGACATTTTGGATAACAATATAATCCAATCAGAAGACGTTACGTTTTCTGATGAGTGTACTTTGTCTCTTAACGGTCATGCTAATCGGCAAAATTGCCGCTACTGATCAACGGAAAATCCTCACTGGATAAGAGAAGAACACACACAATACCCTCAAAAGATTGATGTTTAGGCAGGGATTGTAAGAAACCATATCAAGGGCAACTTGAATGGCGATAATTATTTGGCACTACTTCAAAATTACGTCATTCCAAGTTTACCAAATTTATATCCTGATTCAGGAAAGTGAATTTCAGTGAATCCGATATGGTTTTAGCAGGATGGAACACCGCTACATTACCAAATTAATGTCCGGCAATGTCCTCGATATAACATTTCCCAATCGGTGGATAGGGAGGCGAGGATAGATTGAATGGCCTGCGTGATTACCTGATCTTTCGTCATTAAATTTTTATGGGGATATGTAAAGAGCAATGTGTACCAAACTAAACCTTCAGATTTAAATATGTACAGTAACTGAAATAATGAATTCATTCCATTTGGCTTTTACACACAGTATTATATCTTACATGCAGACTGATCTTCATCTTTGAGCAGATATGATGAGGTTAATTCAGTATGCTCTACTATCTGATGAGCTAATTTAACTCAATAGTAGCGATGACAAATATTATTCAAAACTAATGTGTGTTTCTATGAAATGCAGGTCACTTTATTTTCATGTATATTCCTTTATTGAAAAACACGCTGTTTCAAATAGTGAAATCTTTCACTAATGAAGCTGAACTTCGAGTTTTGTTTCCATGTTTCTTTCTATTTCGCTATTTTGTAAAATGTCCTTTTAGAAAAAAAAAAAGGTTATACATTTTTTCCAATGAAGTTGTGATAGACCTAATTTGCAGAGTAAGATAAGAACGTACGTGGATTGTTCGAAAAATAAGGTAAATATTCGAAGTACGCGGGATATCGAAACCAATGGATCAAAGAGTATGCATCAAATTTTGTAAAAAAATGGAATTAAGTACTCAAAAACAGCTGAAATTTTGACAGTGGCATACGGTAATTGAATTCTGAGTCAGAAACATTTTTACAAGTGGTACAAGCGTTTCACCGAAGGTCGAAAAGATGCTAATGATGACGCTGGCCCTGAACGACTTAGCACATCAACAACCGATGAAAATATTGAGAAAGTGAGGAAAATTACTATGAAAAATCGTCAAATCACTACTAGAGAAGTTGCTGAGGATGTCGGCATATCGGTTGCCTCATGCCATGCAATTTTTTTGCAAATTTCGGATATGAAGCCCGAACAGAAGTTCGTCTCACTGTTTTCTTTGATCACCGTGGCGAAGTGCATCGGGAGTTCATGCCACATGATTGGTCAATAAAGAATAAAGAGTATCAACTTGAAGTTATACGCCACTTGCAAGAAGCAATACAAATAAAACGTCCGGTATTGTGGAAAATAATTCATGGCGTTTGCACAACGATAATAATGTATCTGCTCACACTTCATTGCTTGTTCATAATTTTCTGGCCAAAAACAGCACCGTAATCATGCTTCAGACACCGTATTCACCAGATTCGGTCCCCCGCGACTTTTTCCTGTTGGCGAGATTGAAAAGGCCTATGAAAGGAGATAAAAATCGAATTGATCATTGACATACCAAAAAGTGCAGTCGAGAAGTGGAAAAACGCTGGCAAAGTATATTACATCAGAGGAAGACTACTTTGAAGGGGACAGAATAGAAACTGATGAATAAAAGAATAATTGTTTTTGAGAAAAATGAAAACTCATTCTATTTTTTTAATAGACAGCGTATTTTTGAAAGATCTAGGGGTGTTGCAGATTCACTTTAATAAATGTAGCCAAAAGAGAAGAACATGTTGAATAAGAAAGCATTTTGACTTTCAAAATTGTGTTTGCATATTAGCTGAACAATTTTTCAATATATCATCGTACAAGTGTGTTTGCAATGATGATCCACAATTGTGAAAAACAAAACTAATCCAATCATTAAGATAAGATTGCAGTACATACTAGTGTCTAAATAACGTTGCCTTTATATGAAGTCATATAATGATCATTCATTCGGAGAACCAGCTAATTTTCGAACCAGTTTATCAACAAACAACGATGAGTTATTCTTCTGAATATATTTTTTTGTACAGGAACTATTTCAAAAACTGACGTATACATCAGATGCGTATTCTCTTCCCCATTCACACCCACAGAAAAGTTCTAGAGGTACCCATTAAATCGAAACTTGTGTCATGATATACGACACACTCAAGGATGTGACGTTCAGTACAGCTACTGTCACCCACACACTCTCTATGCCACATGCTACACCATAAATCATTATCAGAAACGAAATAAGAACTCATGAAAAAGTCGCAATATAACTAATATTGCCAGCGCATTAAGTTTCAGTATTTTCGTTGTTCGAAATTAAAGGGTGTTTACGCCTTTTTGACACCGGGTTGTACATTAAACCTACAGTGGCATCGAGTATAGAAAACTGTTCTTGATAGAGTGTTTACGCTTTTTTGACACCGGGTTATCCAATAAACCTAGTACGCTTTATTGACACCGGGTTATCCATTAAACCTACAGTCGCATCGAGTATTGAAAACTGTTCTTTAAAGGGTGTTTACGCTTTTTTGACACCGGGTTATCCAATAAACCTAGAGTCGCATGAACATTTGAAAAATGTTTTGTCAAAATTCGAATTCGGGAACGGAGTTCCAAGTGTCCTATGTGAATTCAAACTTGCCACTCATAATACTGTGAAAAAATTATGTATGATACCAAATTATGAAGTTCCGTGGTAGCCGTGATAATAGACGGACGTGCCGATAAAGACCGTCCACAGAAAAGATATCGGGTCTTCCAACAGGGACTTCGGAACTTTGGCAATTGATAATCTTGTTGAAGCTACATCTGTACAATCATTTTATTTTGTATTCCTTTTATTGTGCCAAAGGGAAATGGCAACATTGTCAACCTCGTCAATTCCCAATCGCTATCCTCGCTACCCTTGGCTGTGCCCTTTGCAAGCGAACTTAAAAAGAGTCAGTCTGTTACCGCACATTGTAAGATGCTCATCTGCAATACATCAAAATAGTTATAGAGTTACACGTTCACGTTTCATTACTCGTCCCTAACAAGGGTGGCCCTTCGCACACAAACAACAACATCTATCAAATTAGTTGTCATTTATTCAGTCCGTTTTGCCAAATCACCATGAACGGATATAACATTCAATAACACGTGCAAATAATAAAATTGTTTCATCAAAATGGGTGTTCTTTTTGGGCAACGTACCGCGCGCTTCACCCATTTTACAGACATCATAATCGTCCTATCGAGAAGACTATTCGCAATATGGTGGATCACTGGTTCACTAAACTATTGACTAACACTATCTATGAGAGTGTGCAGGAGAATCCGAGGCAGTCGATTTTGCGTCGCTCAGGAAAACTCTTTCTTTCGCAGACCACAACTTGGCGAATTTTGCGTCATTACCAGGGCCTGCACCCGTACAAAATTCAAGTTACCCAGGATCTGAAGGTGAATGACCATATACATGCCCGTACCCTAATTTTCAGTGAAAAACCATCCAATTCTGAATAAATGGGTACGTGAACAAACAAAATTATCAAATTTGGAACGATACCAATCCTCAAGAGATCCAAGAGCGTCCAATGCATCCCGAAAAACTCATTGTTTCTTGTGAGTTTTGGGCTGCGGAGTCATCGGTCTATGTTTCTTCTTGAAGGATGTTGGCCAGGCCATTACTTTCAACTGCGAGCACTATAGGTCGACGATAACCAACTCATTTTGGCCTGAATTGGATGATATAACATCAACGACATTTGATTTCACATGACGGCGTTACGTGTCACACAGCTCATGCCACATTGAATATTCTGCTCCAGCGATTTGAGAGCATTGTCATCTCACGTGGAGGTAGTGTGAACTGGCCACCAAGATCTCGCGATTTGACCCCATTAGATTTTTTCTTGTGGTGTTATTTTGAGTCGCAGGTGTATGCGAATAAGCCACAAACCACAGCGGTCCTTATAGCCAATATAACCCATACCATCGATCAAATTCAGCCTGATTTATGCGCCAGAGTCATTGAAAATTGGAAGTTCCAGAGAAGCTGTGGCGGATATTTGAAGGATGTTATATTCCACATCAGTAAGTCCTTCAAAGGAATCAAAAGTTTCACACACACTTCGTTTTATGTAAATTTAAAGATAGGAACCTGCTTAATGAAGTACCTTAACTCACAAACTATAATTCAATTAGCATAGGATGAAATACACTGAGTAGTTTTTTTTTCCTTCGTACTGATAATTTTTGTCATTAAAGAATAATTACATTCTATAAAAGACGGTTCTTGGTCTTATATCGATTTTATTTCAGTAATTCACTACTGGAAAAGGGGTTTCTAATTAAAAACATATCAGTTTTTCTTGAGAATCAGTTGAGTGAGAAACATCACATTAATTTTCATTTTAAATAGGTAATCATTTTTCCAGAAGTTTGTAACAAACGCCATTCAGCTGAAAACCACTAAGGGGTTATATAAATGGTGTTTCAATAAGGGCGAGTAGATGTTGAAATGGAATAAAACAAGCTGTGTGAGGTATTAACAAAATAATTTTTTAATTGAAAGGCGCATGTATGCCATTGAGTGTGGAATATGACATCATTCACATGCCCGCCTCGGCTTCTTACGGTGGCACGAATCCGAGTGGTCCAATTTTCAATGACATCGAAGGCTTCTTATTGTGTAGTGATTGTCCGTCAAGTATGTGAAATGTTAAAGTTTTATCAAATTCAAGTGAGGCCTCTTTAGTCACGCCGGTATCTAGGCCGGGTGGTTCGGATGAGGCCATGTACGTGAAAAATAAAACCAAAAGGTCTACTGAGAAGGAGGCGAACTTAAAAAAGTCCAAAACAGTGCTCGCTTTGGAATAACGTATTGTATAGTGAAACAAAAAACTCACCATCAGTTGAAAAGGTAGTTGCAGTAGGTGCCGGTGCCGGGGCCAGGGGCCAAAGTCCTCTCTGGGATGGCCCACCCGGCCCAGCAGGGCTGCCTAGCATATTCACGTATGGCCCGCCAGCCTAACTGTATTCACACTGAAACAGAAAAAAACGATAAGAATCAAAATTGTAGGTATGAATATAATTTCTCAGCAGATTTTCAACACTGCTGGTTGTAGACAATATGATAGAGCAAATTTTATAGGCATTGTTATCAAGTCGAAAATTATTTACATATTCGTCGTGAACTGACATCATTTTTAATGTCCTTCGTATTATTATCATCATCACTAAAATTAGGGTAGTCAAATATGATTTTGTATATTTTTCAAATAGTTTTATCGGGCTTATCATTCAGAAAACAACAGCAAAAATCTATAGAGATGGGTCCATGATTAATGATTTTAGAAGAAAACAAAGGAAAGATCAAGTTGATATACCAATAAACGCAGACATACTGAACAATTACTATTGCTCTATAGCAGAAAAATTATCAAAAAACATACCAACTTCTCTTAATCCGCTGACTCATTTAGAGAACATATGGATCGCTGATATATTTTACACCCTACTGATGCAAATGAGCTTAAAGAAATAATTCAATCTTTTAAAAATAAAAAGGCCGTGGGAATAGACGAAATTTCAATTATCATTTTTGCTAACCTTCCTGATACCACATTAAATGCTCTAGCAGAACATTCCCTTCCTGCCTAAAAAAAATCAGTAGTTATGCCATTGCACAAAATTGGTGATCTCAGTGATCCCTCAAACTTTCGTCCTATATGTCTCATTCCCACTCTAGGTAAGCTAATAGAGAAACTGGTTAAATTGAGATTGACAATTTTTTTAAATAATAATAGTGTCATAAGCAATAACCAGTTCGGATTTCAATCATAAAAGAACACCCATGATGCTACCTTTTCTTTGTTATATGACGTTTATGGAAATATTAATAAAAAAGAGTCGTCAGAGCAGTGTTCTGTGACTTTTCTAAAGCCTTTGACTGTGTAGATCATGGAATACTGCAGAAAAAACTATATCACTATGGCATCCGTGGAATTACGCACAAATGGTTCGAAAATTATCTCACAGGAAGAACTTATATTGTGAAAACCTCATCATCCTCATTACAACGCGAAATAAAAAATTGGGTACCACAAGGTTTAATACTGGGACCGATACTTTTCCTGCTAGAGAAAAAACGATTTAGCATCTATCGATATCAAAGGAAAATTCACCCTATTTGCTGATGACACCACAATATTGTGGCGTGATAAAACTTTATGTAATCTACACGAGAATATAAGTG
>WOGN01008508.1:0-11267 GCA_015342105.1 Leptinotarsa texana
TTTTTCGGGAGGATAGTCTATCAGTTTATGTTTCCGTAGTCCGGTACTGTCCACTTCGCGAAACACTATGAATCACCAGTCTCTCTGCGCGAAAGTTTTATAGTCAATTTCATCGTAATACAAAGATTGTCCACCAAGCGTTCACAAATTTATTTTAAAAATCCACTTCTGATCACCAATTGTAACGAATTAAGAATTAACTGCCTTAAACAAAATTATTTTTAACAATATTTCACCATCACAACTGATTTATATACAACACTTAGCAACTAATTTATCTTCACTGTTCGAATTCTTTGTTAACCGTTCGATTCGCTTTCTGAATACAGACTCCTCTCTCGGGACGGGAAGCCGGTAACGGTAACGATCACTCCAGATATCTCTAGTCGTTTCAGCACTCAACTATACTTTTCGGCACTCATCTATACTTTTCGCAGTCATGTGTTTGCTGGCTGAGGTATCGGTCAGGGCCGGCTTCAGATTCCTTACAATACTAACAATCTAAACGTCGTGATATAACTTGGCTTGAAAACTTTTAATTTAAAATTTCATTTCTTGTTAATTGTTCTGATTTCAATTGTTGCTTGTATTTTATTTCATTATAATTTCAGTTTCTTTGCTTATTATAATTGTTATATTCCTTCAGCTAATCCTATATCCCGTCAGTATCAGAACTGAAATTAAATCGGTTTTATTGAAGCCCTGTTATTGTTCTATAGACGAGTTTTTGAATATATTTCCGTGGCATTTTAAACAGATAAAAATAATTCATCATATTCAGTTTCAATGTGTTTTATGTATATTTTTATGTAATTTGTACGTTATCTGGTAGTTTATAAGATACCACTCAGAAATTTTGAATAATTTTAATTTACTTTACTCAGCAACAACTTCAATTTGCTACACATGTACAAACATGTAAAGTGGTGAATAAATATCCTTCTATCATGTTTCTCTGACAAAATGGCCAGCATTATGACATTTAGCGTGACAAACTTTCATAGTTTGCAATTTATTGTTCAATATTAATTTTTTTACTTTGGAAATAAATTACTTTTGGAAAAATACTCGAAATTTCAGGTTTTCCTTCATCCAACAAGGATAATGTTGAATTCAAATTGTATATTTCAAGTCTAGCCTGGTTAAGTGGAATGAACAATGATCAGTTTCTATGTTAGTTTTCAGTTTTTTCTTCTCTTTCATTGACAACGGAAATTTCAACGCAAGAATTGATAGAGTTCGAAATTTTTTTACGATGAAGTTGATGCGAAACAAAAAAAACAAATTATCATAATTCTGAATGGAACCAAGCCAGAAACTCCTGATAAATAATTCTGAGTTCACTTCATTATTCTGGTGATACCAAGTTCATCGAAAAATATATTCAAGTTATTTGTACTTTACCTTGAGTTCGGACGGCGCTTGACAGTCCCAGTTTTTGCGGATGGAGAATCCCAATCTAATGAGTTGGAGGCATCCGAATAGGAAGACACTATACCTTTTCTTCTTTGTTGTTTATTTGACATTTCTTCACATTCATTATAACGATTTTTTCACTTGGTCACTAAATCACTAGTTGATTATGAATATCTGGGACACTTGATAGTTCGTAATGGAACCTTTGGCGTCGAATGAATCTATCGAAAACACTTTCCCAACACCAAAACCAAACAGACTGTATTAGGCCGCTACAAGGAAAAAGTTTCACATTTTCGGTTTCATAGACCGAAGAAATCTAGTGTTGCTCAACATACCATAGAGAACGGTACATGACAACAGGTTTCTAGAGGCCTTCGAGACTTTGGAAATAGAAAAGTGCGAAATGAGTTCTATGAATAGCGACAAAAATCTTATTTCGAACAGCCCTTTGTTTGGTCTAATACGTAATAATTCTAAATAAAAAACCGATAAATATAAGAAATTATCACTAACATAGAGGAAATACGTAACAATTTGTTGTTATTAAATTATTTGAAAAATACTTTCAATAAAAGTTTTCAAAAACTTACAATCTGAACAATGAGTGGAAACTGGACCGAACAAAAGTCGTCTTATAATTTCAGATAGTAAATCTACAATCGAATATTTGATCGATAAATGGTGTTGATCAAATTAGGATTATCATGTCAGTTCTACAATTAATCTCGCTGAGAATAAAAAATATTTCAGCACAGAAAATAAAACAAATGTAACTCATACTTGCTGAATAATGTTTCGGTGTTGACTGAAGAAAAAATAGCACGCAATTCATTGAATATATCACAGGAACCAACTCAATATTTTACATGTAAAGAACGCAATGTTTGGAACCATTGGTGTTGTAATTAATATCACTGGAGTTTTATCCCAACACCAAACCGTTATTTTTAACACCTCGGCATGTGTGTCAATCACCAAGTTATCATTTTCAAGAGGAAGATTAAACTGTTGAAGATAGTCACTTGCATGAAATCTTAAAGATGATCACTTGGTGATTGAAACACGTGTCGAGGTGTTGAAAATAACGGTTTAGTGTTGGGATAAAACTCCAGAAATATTCAATATTTTACATTAAATTTAGTCTTCAAAAGCATGAGCCAATTGTCCATGTATTATTGTTTAAAAAAATAGAAATTGCTCTCACAGGCAACCAGAGGTCTTTGCCAACCATTATTATTTTATATCTGAAAGATATAAAATAACAATCACCAAGTGATCATCTTCAAGAGGAAGATGGAACTACACCAAAGGTTCTAAACATGCAACACAAGTACATGTCTGTAAGCAAACAAAATTATAAATACTTAGAAAAAGACGTTTACTTCAAGTTCCAAAATATCGTCTGAGAACATATATAATACAAAAGGAAAATAGGGAACTTGGTAGACTTTTTTTTACATAATTCGAATCTTGATATTTCCGAACTTTCAAATTATTTTAGTTAGATAAATATGTTAAATCAGCCACTTCTACAGATATTTACATATATTTTATATATGAAAGTTATACTCCAGAGGAGATTTGTCCTCAATTTATTTGTCTCAACATGGACCTGCCAGCATCAGCTGTTTTTCCCAGAAACAATATTGAAGTACTGGCATTACTCGGTTCACGGATTGAATTCTGTTATCCTGTTTAATTTTTTCGGTCTTATCTTACACAAACTACCCCAAAACACAAGCAAGTAACCGGCGATTTTTCATTCGGATTAACCTCTAGTCTAGTTCCGAGCGGATTACACCAATAACACAATACCGCACCGAAATAGTGTCAAATTTCATCAGCCGATTAATCTGCAGGGCGATCGCGAGACAACTGAACGTCGATATAAACATAGACGAACGGGGGTGGCACTCGGAATTCTTCTTCGCCCGCCCCTATATGCAGTCGCCTCCGGGGCACTCTTTGCTCTCTTGCAGTTCTTGTGTGTGCAGTTGAAACAAATGAAACAATCTCACGCACCACTTTCGGATATTACCTTAATCAAACACGGAGTGACAACGTTCGTTTTCAGGGGTGGGTGGAGGACGATACTGAGATGTAGGGGGCGGATTAACTGCACCAAAATCAAAGATTCTAAAATTACTGCTAAAACATTTCTGTAAAAGACATTTGTTTAAGATTCTTTTTTACACGCGCATTGTTTGCAATGTAATTTCGTCTGAAAAATGTAACTGAAAATTAATTTTTCCAAAAAGTAATTCCACTGCTATTGTACTGTACAATTTTCAGAAGACATATATTTGTGATAGTTCAGCTGCATGTAGTCTTAAGACTTCATCCATATCACTGTTCTTTCAGTGCATTTGAGTTCCTTTGTTACGAATTTAAATTGGAGATATTCCAAACTGACATTTTGGCTATATAGAAATTTTAAACATTACCGGCTGCAAAGACTCATAAGTATCAAAGACAGGCATATCGGTACAGACCAGTGATTAAAATATTTATGGATGGGGTACTCGAGATACAATTTCATACAATATATACTTGGCGTTAGACTCTTGGTCGTTTTATTTTTATTGTGTGATCTTTTGCTTTTTCAATTCATCTCTCCTATTTTTCGTTTCTATTTTCTCTAGTTTTTCTGTTCAACTTTTTTTCTTGGCAGCGACCTGTTTTCAACGTTTTTCAGTTACTCGCGGTAATTGGTAATTGGAATTGGGAATAGTTGTCTTGGTGAAGCCAAAGTGAAGCTGTTACTGTTACTTTTGTCGCATGAGGGCGCTTGAGATGGTTTCACGCCAGAGCTTCTAGTACGAACTATTATGCGCTGACTGATTTGCCTTTGAGTTTGTTGACATGCCTGTGGTTTCTGCTTAATAGAGTTTTCGGCTAGTTGTAATTGCTGTTTTGACTGGTCGGATCAATTTTGTTCTTCTCGTTATGTCTCTGGGTACTTACTCCTCGTTCTGATTTGAATATAATTGGTTCTTAATTAACAATTCTGTCATTATTTTGTATATAACAGCGGAAACACCCTTCCAAAGGATTATTCACCAAAATTTCGGTTGTCAAAGAAGGAGCGAAATCGGTTTCAGAGAATACCTTCGGATTATATGGCCAAATCTCATACTTATGATACTCACGGCTGTGAGAAACCAACAACAGTAACAAATAATAGAAGAACATTTTTGTCAGTCTTTGATATCAAAAAATGCATAAATCGAACTTTTTCGGAATTTTATTTTTAGATTTAGAGATTGTTGAGTGGGAGAAAGTATCTTTATTGTGTGAATCCAATATCGAAATATTCAAACCACCTTATCAACTCAACCTATATCAACCGCGGCCAACAGGTGATCCACTAGAATAATTTCAGCATAGTCCTATCGCGGAATGAATGCGAAACATCTGCGAGACTAACCTCTGTAGGGTATCTTGCATAGATGTCTGTCGCATTTATTTCAATATTCAGCGTGGTAATAACCTGGGAAGTAGTTATTTTCCAGCAGGCATTTGCCAGAACCTAATGTGTAGTTAGTTGGTAAAGATAAATGTTTCGTAAATTTATTTTAAAATATTTAAAACTGGAACATACAATTTCAAATAATTGATCTCATTATCTGTGAAATTCTGTTTTACCATTAACCAGCTGACGCATTCTGCGAACGACCATAACCCTCGAAATCGAAACTTGTGCGAGCTAAGGATTAACGGGGTATTACCTTTCAACATGCGATTCTTAGCACGGGTTGGACGAGAAGCAGTAGTGAAAAGCGATCATCTGGGTGCAGGGCTTGAACCACCATTTCATATAGCGGTTAATTGGATGAGCGAAATAAACTTCTCACTCCAACCCAACCGGCTACCGTCCCACCAATAATATTTAAAATGAATATGGAAGTTGTCCGTTTACTATTTTTTACTCCAGTCTATTATCATTAGCAATCAATAAGAAAATGAATGGATGATTGTAGAAAGAGATGATGACTCAAGCTGTGTTTTGAAAATACTATCATACTGACAAGTCGAATCAAATGAAATCTAGTAACAATGAAAACAAAAAACACCTCGAATAGCTGTATGTAATTTTACCATAAATAAAATAGTACTGTTATTGTTAGGTAAAGAATTTTTTCCAATTGTTTTCAAGGCAATATGTAGCTGAGAAATTAATCAGTGTTAATTAACAATAGTTGCCAAATAAAAGTATATTTGCGAATTAGATTAGTTGAAGAATAAATAATTAATAACTAACAAGAGGGTATTTAAACATATCAAATATTAAAACCTAAGATTAAAAAGTCTCAATCTAGTGCAAATTAGCCCGATTCACGACATAAGGGTGTCGGTATTGCTTATTGCAGTGCATTGACCACCCTAGCTATTCCCTGATGCTATTTGCCGTGCTGTGAGTCATGAATCGACGCGAGATTCCAATAGGGATTCCCCGCGTGGGCCCTATTCTTCCAATTCTGACACTGTTGCTTTTCCAAATTACACTTGCGCGGAAGCAATTGCTCATTGCATTGGGGGGATCAAGGTGAGGAATTCAAGGAAATCCGTTTATGGTTCATTACGGATCGAGACCCTCGAATGTCGATCGGTGATTCAGTGGTATCTTCAAAGAATTTCTAATCATCGGCCATATGACTAAGGCAAATTTCTCAAATCGGTTCTTTTCTATACTCAAAATACTCAATATGATTCCATGACCAAAGTAGGTCCACCAAGCATTACCGAAACAATAAAGAACAGACAAGTATATAATTTCATTGACCCTTATGAATGGAATGAATTTCATTTCATTAACTACAAAAATCAGAAGAATGTAATAAAAACAAGTTGTTCACAATATAATATTAAGTTTTTTCACCTTCTCCATATTTAAAGATAACTTATTTTTCTGACAAATGCCAATTTTGTTCTCCGAAACTTCGAGAAAAATACCTACGAATACTTAGCTCTTGTGTTTTTGATGGCCAAAATTATTGATTGCATCAGTTCACCAATAAATTTCACATTTTTTTGAAAAAAGTATATCGGATTTACGAAGTAACTTATCGGAGTGAACAAGAAGTTTTTGTTATGATTTGAGGTTTTTTTTTCTATCAGGCGGTGAAATTCCGAAAAACGGTTGATTGAAACTCCGATATTCTTCACAAATCAGTATTTTTTTCAAAAGAACAATATATAATAATTTATTTCAATGGTGAAATTGAAACAAAACTTGACCTTATTGAAGAGTATCACTAAAACCCGCACAAAAAATATCAAATATTATTTCACTTCGAATAATAGAAATGATAATAACATTAAGGCTCCATAATTGAAACTGATCACTTTGAACATTGGTGAATAATGAAAATTCGAGCCCAATATTTTCAAAATCGTTGATATGTTAAAACTAAGAAATGAAAATACGTTCAGCTATCGAAAACGTCTTCGTGAACTTGACGGGTTACGTTTCTTATAACTTCTAAAATAATATTATTTTCACCTATATAAAATCCAACATCTTTCGGTAAAGAATATTCTTCCGGGTTTTTTCTACCAAATTTTCCAATCATTTATTCCATTACTCTTCCTGAATGGAATGCTTCACATTCGCCTGAGATATGAAGAGATGTATCTGTTTCTTTGTTGCCGAGGTCTGAGGTTTCCGTTATGCAACACTGTTTCATTCAGGTGTCTTCTGGATTTGATTAGCACCCCTGCGATTATTGTGAGCCGATCCTTGCTTTTTTGATGATCTATATCGACCCGTTTATTCCGAGTTTATTAACAGTAAAGTTTATATTTGCTCATAACATTCCAAATTCCTTCGTTTTAACAAAACATAAAGTAGCTAACATCAATTCTGTTGTGTGTGGGGTCTCACTGCCTCCGTTATTTTCAAACATGCAAATCTTTGCGATCACTCCGTTTATCTTCGGCAACGAGGCCATCAATGATTATGTTCCCATGAGTTCAATCACCATTATGTAGCCAATATGTTAGGTCTCGTTTCAGCCCCAATATCTTTCCATAAGTGTGACTGGTCAGTATCAATGCTTTCCTTATGGATGTTAGTTCCAGATTAAATTGGGATCCAGTATAACTTCCAATATTCAACCTCCCCGACCATTATACTTTATCAGTAGTTGGGGAAATATTTGGGGAATGTACTTGTTTTTTAGTATCTACAACACATTGTTGCAAGAAATTTAACAACAATAATCACAACTATTACAACATCATGAATATGTGATACCTTTATTTTCTGCTTTTTCTGAAAAAATAAAACAAACCAGTACTAAACTTAACGTTCAGACAGTTTTCAAAAATCAAAATGGTTTGTCATCTGTTTTAAAACAACAAATTGGGTTACAATGTTTTGTCAATGTTAGTATGTAGGTGAAATCAGCCGGACATTTAATCAAAAGATGGTGAAATAGTTCATGAATTGGAACCGAATCAAACGAAAGTAAATGAAAATTTTGAAAATCTCATCACTACCGTAAAAGTTCCGTTAAAAATATTGAAGCACTTTAGCAATCAGGAACCTCTTCACCCAACCCGCGACTACGGTGAACTAAGGTGTTAACGAAATCATTTTGGCAGCCCGTGACTACTTCTGTTGTCGCGGAATGTGAGCCGTAGAAAGAACGATTTGAAAAGGAAACTCCTATGGAGTTGCATCAATTTTTTGGGATGTTTGAGTCAACTTGATACAGTTTGTTCTGAGTCCAATTTGTTCTGCTCCAGCCCAAGGTCTCTTCGACATTCAGACGGTATAGGATGCTTCCATAATTCCCAGATCGTCCTCTTTTGAGGTAGAACGTTGCACATTTGTCTCTATTCCCAATCACATATGAAATTTAAGATCATCCATATGAAATGAATGGATGACCACATGCCTCCGGTTTCCATGAGTACCGCAACTGTATCCACGAGTATTCCGAAATAGTGAGATTCAGCAAAAAAGGGGGTGAGAGAATTACAGCCCTTTCTGAAAGTAATTCGGGTACCGGGAGTGGTCAAAAACCGAAAGGCATCTTAGTAAATACACGATGAACTCAAGCGGTATTGTTTATTGTATCAAATATCTTAGTGTAATCGATACAAGCCATAGAGATGCTCATACTGCACTGGGTCCTGCGTACATATTTAAAAATGAGCAGACTTTCTTTGCAGTCAGCCACACCTCTCTTTGACCTTCTCTGCTTACTAGTGACTTGAAAGAAGGCACTAGTTTTCCTATCGATATACTTGGTGGTTATTAACAATCTTGACCCAACGTCTCAGTTCAGGAACTATTCGCCTCACAGCAGGCGTGAGAGGCCTATTAGCCACCCCACCAAATTGAATACAAGACACGTGATGTTTCGCCGACTTACATTTCATGTATTCGCCTTTAACTACGAACGTCAACCCTCAGAAATCAAAACTTGTGCGTGCTAAGGTCTAACGAAGTCTTATTTTTTAACGTGATTCCTAACACGGGTTGGACGATAGCGAGTGAAAATCGAGCGTTCAGCCTGCGGCTTGAACCATCGATTCACACATCGGCCGATTGACTGAGTGAACAACACCCACGTCGAACCGCGAAGCTACCGGCCAACCGATCGTCCCAAATTTTAAGTCAGCTACTCGATATAAATAAATATGATAACACGTCATACACATAGCAATTTCAATCAATCAAACATTCCTTTTTCTCCGCCACGCATGCAAATATTTCTTGCCTAACATATTCATTCCTATTCGTTAATGTTTTGCGATTCGAATCAACATACTTCTGGGGGAATAGAGCACCCCACTAAAAATTGCAATATTATTTCGACATGGGATTATAAAGAATGGAAAGAAGAATTGCGTGGTATAATAGAAGGGCGCCTGAATATTAAAACGAGTGATTTGTGGCCACTCACCCCCATTGGGTTTGATTACTTGAATTAGTTCAGACATCTGTTACATTTTAAGATTCATTTCTAGAAATTAAGTTCACGATTAACGAATAAAAATTTATATCAGAACTGTTTAAAGTACTTCAAACTAGCGACCTAGCCCGGTGTCGCAAAGGCAGAAAACCATATATGATTTTTTTTGTCATGCAACTAATGATAATAACCTTGGATAAAATTCACTGAAACAGAACTATGTCACCAACTATCTGTAAACTACACCTGTAGTTTATGAAGATTATAATAAGTATGTTGTTTGTTACACTATGTATACTTGTGTGTGATATTTTGATGGATGATTGAATCAAGTTTATATTTACATAATATTTTGAAATATAACAAATGATTGTCACTATTGAATAAAATTATGATTATAAAAAGTATGTGATATCCAGACGAAGTTGCTCTGTGAAAACAATGTAATCAAATGTTTTCAATGGCCGTAAATGTATGAAGTGTTTCTCAGTGTATCACAACAGTTGTGCAAAACAAAAAGCTGCTGTGATGAAACCGTGAAAGAAAAAATTACATATAAATTCAACAACCACAATGAAATAAATGATGTATTTATATCAGAAGAGGACTACTTAAAAGAAGAGAATAAATTCTTGAAAGATATTGTGAAAGATAAAAACACCATTATTGACGATAAAGAAAATATTATCGCCTTGCTGAGAGAGAAAATATAATCTCTTGAGAAATTGTTAGAAGCTAGAAATAAATCGTCCAACCATGAACTACCTAACGCAGATGCTATGAAAAACTATAGTGAACCAAAGAACATTGACAAAAAGAGACAACATACAAAAACATCTATTCTCAACAAAAAAGACCCACTAGATAACCCAAAAATAATAGAACCCAATAATGAAGGAGAATTTACCAATATACAGGGTGATACAATACTCTCAGCAAACTAACTATCCCTGAGGTTGATGCAGACCCAGACTATTCTCAAGTGTAATGAAATAATAAACCTGGGAAGTGAGAATCAAGATCATGCGTCTACTATAATAGAATAAAAAAATTAAAATAAAATAAGAAAAATGAAGTTGCAAATTCAGAGGAAGAAGTGATACAACAGAAAAAAACAGGATAATCAGAAGAAACACAAGAAAAGTTCAAGGGTGCAACGCAGAGATTATGGTTATATCTATATAAAGAATCACAAGACGTGACTGAAACAGATATAACAGATCATCGGGAAAGAAAAACTAATGCTGAGGAAGAATTCATGGTTTAGGATTTAAATGAAAATGTAAGACTAAAACCTTTTGTAGTAATTTTAAATACAAAGACCTCTTCTATAGTCTCACTTTTTGGCCAAGTGGGGTTAACTATAAAAGGATTGATTTCAATCGGCATTATGAGAAACGTGTTAGCAGATGAAGATGAAAAAAGACCAACTTTTTTTTTAAACATTTACCAAACAAATTAGAAAAATTCGCAACAAAAAAAGTTAAAGTATATATAACAAAAACTCAGTATGATGCATTTTAATGAACAGGGTATTTTTGACAAATCTGGGGATCTGAAAATTATTTTTGACACACTTGATGTGGATATTTGCTGCATCTCAGAACGTTGGCTCAAATCGGAGGAGATGATGTCATTCAAATTATATTATTTTCCATGGTGAGTAGCTTCTGCTGTGTAGAATCTCAACACGGTGGAGCCAAATTGGTCCAAATTGTAAATCAGTAGTCCATGATTACAATGTTGAGAAACATTTTGAAGCAACAGTAATCTCTATAAATCTCCCAGTTAGCAGCAGCAAATTATATGTCATCACAGTATAAAGGACACCAAATAGTGAGAGTAGGATTTTTGTTGAAAAATGTATGACTTGATGTGCGATATATACTAATTCTCAAACCAGTTCTTAGTATGTGGTGATTT
>WOGN01008509.1:0-11266 GCA_015342105.1 Leptinotarsa texana
ATCACATGACAAAAGGAAAGAGGCTTTTTTTTACCAATTTTCCAAGCACAAACTAACTGCCAAGCCAAATTTTCATTAAATCTATTAATAAAAAAAATTTCCATATGTCGTGAACTTTATGTGTGACATTGTATAGAGCAGACAATTTAACGAAAAATATTTTGAAAGATAATTTTGACATGAATTAATAAATGACAAATATTTGTTGATAACATGAAAATAATAATTTGTTTGACAATCAGGATATTACATACTGGAAGAATCAGCATTACTATATCTTCTTCGACTATCATTATCAGATATTGCACGTTATAATGTGCAATATCTGTGCCATCAGATATTGCACATTAGATATTTGTGGTGGACACCGGAAGACCACTTTGAAAATTCAATGGAGAGCTTATTCGGACATTCTCTTTTCAATTAATAAAATATTTCACACAATGCAGTGATGCCAGTGTAGGATAACCGACGAGAAGTTTTCATTAGTTTTTCTCTCTGTTATCTGCCAAGAACACGAATTTCATAGTTTCTTATCGTACTCTACCATGCACAGATGAAATTTCGGTTTCTATGAAATATTGAAGGTCCGGAATTCACAGAAACTTGCTAAAATGCTTTTGGTATGCATATTTCAGTTCATGAAACCGTTCGTGGCTAAGGGGGGGGGTAAAAAAACTGAAAGATATTGATAAAAAACGAGGACAATCGCAGTTGCATACCAAGATATTTGTAATTATATTCAATTATGCTTTTTAGTGCGGTACCGATCACATCTATTAATAATAACTGGTAAAAAACGGAAAATTACTGATGAGTTGTGCAAAATGAAAAAGAAAATTAGGAAATGGAAAGAGCAAATGAAGAACATTTTCAGTAAGTAATGAAAGGGTTATGATCATGCTTTCATTATTTTCAGTAGGAGTGGTGACAAGGGTCTTATTCATGAAATACAGGTTCACTTGTTCGTATAGCTTTGTGTACTCAACTGCTCAATATTCTTGGCAGATAATATTGTGCCTGATATTTTGTCTTGTGTGTTTAACTGCTCAATATTCTTGGCAGTATATATTGTGCTTTAAGGATGTTCATGTGTCAAGTATTATAATTTAGAATCTTGGCGAAAGAAATTGCACTTACTGATGTTTCATCTCTATATTCACAGTTGATTCATTCAGGAAAATCTTTAGGTGAGTCAAAATCTGAAAGTAATACATCACGAAACAATAATAATTCTTGAGATGATAATATACAGAGATGACCCCTCTGAAATCTCAATTCGACGGATGATGACTCAGATGCAAGATGTACAAGATGTCCCAACTACACAAAGTGATTTTCTGTGTGTAGTCTGTAGTCAATCTGTTAGGTGTTGATCCCTCTTTAGATACGGTTATGGGATAACCTATAAACGGGTATATTTATTTGAGGATATCGAGATGGTACGTTTATTTGAGAAAACGTCTCGATAGAGAAATTCGAGATCCCTTATCAAACAAATGAAAAATTCCTGAAAATTGTCCCCTACTGAGTGCACTAAAACTGAATAATGTGCTTAATGGATTATATTCGGGAATACAATTGAAGAAAGATGCATTTTTATCGGCAGTGTAAGATAAAATGGGTAAAGGTCTTGGTACAATTGGCCAAGTTTTAGATTGTTTATTGACTTATGACAATCATGAAGACATTAAGAAAAAAAGATCATAGCAACATTGATAGACTCTGTCAAATTATTGTGCCAGTCATTTTTTTTTAAATTTCGAGACACCGAAAACATGAGATTTTTCGATTGATGAATGAACAAGTAAAATGATTGATGAAGAATTTCTGTCAGATCAGTTCCTTTTTGGGTTTGGTTTTGCAGAAAATTGCAAAACGGCATAAGCTGCTCAAAATGCTTGGGAAGAATACATAAAAAATATTATGTTCAACCATCAACTCCTTTAAACTTCAAGCGACCTTTTCAGCAGCACGGAATAAAGAATTACTAAAAAGTGGACTACAGTATCCGGAACGAGGGCTCGTGGTATCGAATAAAAATAATCACAAGGACGATTCAAGAAAAACGAAGAAAAGAAATCAGGTATCTACCAACTATGCTGGTTGAATCAAGTTGTTTTTGATTGATTGGCAAAATATTTGTTCTGATGTTAACATAGTGCAGTGTATTCAAGGTTATAGTTTACCTTTTGTAAAAAAACCTCTCCAATTGTTCTACAAACTTCAGATTCTAATTCTAAGATGGCACATGAAGATCTGAAAAAGAGTATTTCTAATCTAGAGTCAATAGGCGCAATTCAAAAGTGTAAGCCAATTAAACCTCTGTTTGTTTCATCACATTCTTTAGTACCCTGAATCCAGTGGTGGTTACCGATTCGTTATGAAATTGAAAGAATCGAAAAAATGTATGATATCACCTCACTTTGAACTAGAAATATCAAAGCTGTTCGAAATTTGCTTATTCCATATAGTTTTATGTGTACGGTTGATCTCAAAGATGCGTATTTTTTTATTCCGATCAAAGAATGCCATCGTAAATATTTGAGATTTTTTTTTGAAAGTGTGCTTTATCAGTTCACTTCATTACTAAACGGCTCAAGTTCAGATTCTTTCATATTTACAAAAATCATGAAGCCTGTACTACGACATTTAAGATCTAGGGGTATTATTTTATTGAGTTACCTGGATGATTTATAAAATATCGGAAAATCCGCTGTGGAATATGCAAAACATACAAATATTGTTATTCGTTTTCAGAACAATTGGGATTTATTATAAATTCTACTAAAAATATTTTTGAGCCTAAAGAAATATGTTAATTTTTTTTTTTATATTGTAAATATGTTGATAACGCTTCCTGATGAAAAACGAAAAGTTTCGATACAGAAGTATAGTGTAACGCTTCCTCGACTGGGTGGGGAGCAGTATCGAGAAATGGAAAAATTCATAGGTTTTGGAGTCAAAAGCAACAAAATTCACATATTGATCAGTTTAGCTGCATTGAATGCTATGATATCATTTACACAATCAAAAAATAATTGTTACATATTGTTGAGGATAGATAATTCAACGAAAATTAGATATATCAACAGAATGGGTGGCGTGAAATATATTACCTCACATGAAATCACACGAGAAATTTAGCAATGGTGTGAATCTAAAAATCTTAGGGTTTTTCCTTATATTTATGCTGATGTGGAATCAAGAAGTCTCTCTGTCGAAACAGAATATTATTCATTGAATTACAGAGTCTTTAGTAAAATATGACAAGTT
Source organism: Leptinotarsa texana (assembly GCA_015342105.1). Taxonomy (NCBI): domain Eukaryota; kingdom Metazoa; phylum Arthropoda; class Insecta; order Coleoptera; family Chrysomelidae; genus Leptinotarsa; species Leptinotarsa texana. The sequence goes on from WOGN01008509.1 coordinate 3,277, forward strand.
TTAGGAAAATCATGTATTGATCTTTTTGTATCACAGCTTGATATCAAAAACAAGAATTATGTATATTAGAAAAGATATCCAGATTTCATTCACATAGATGCTTTCACTATATCATGGTCAAATTTATTTTTCTATTCATTTCCGTCATTTTCAATTATGTTGAAGGTACTTAACAAAATAATAACTGATTGAGCTGAAGGAATTTTCATAGTGCCAGATTGGTATGTGTGTTCTCAACCAATACATTTTGAACCAAAATAAAATCTAATGCTTAGATAGCTCGTTGAAGCAGTGGTGGCTATTTTGTAACCTGCATAAAGTAAATGTTTTCGTGCGTAGAATGTCAGATATAATTCAATTCCTGAAAAAAAAAGTTTGAGTGTGGAGCAAATTATAATACATGAAGTTCCCACATATCAGCATTAAAATTAATAATCGTATCGCTTGATAATGAAGATATAATAAAATGTTTTCTCAAATGAGTTATCAAATTGAGACCGGTTTTCCCAAAATATTTCATGACTTGGGACCCAGGTTCTTGAATATTTGGAAACACTTTATCCATATCACATCTTATCACTGGATGAAATAACGTACAAGTTAGCAACTCTCTTGGCATTGGAGTCTGCTCAGGGAGTACATACTATTGCTAGCATAAAAATATCTGAAATAAAGGACATGTCTTCAAATATACAAACTAATATTTCAGAAATTATCAAAACGTCTGCGCCCTGCAGGAAACAGCCGGTGATAATTTTACCATATTTCTATGAAAAGCCAGAGATTTGCATTGCAAATATCTGAATGAATACCTATCAAGAACACAAAAATTACGAGGTATTGTCAACAAATTATTCATAATACTCAGAAGTGAATGTTTCATGCAGCTTCAAGACAAACTATTTCACGATGGCTCAAAACAACTTTGACTAAAATCAGTATTAATACTCAAAAATTTTCATCCCATTCCACGCGGCATGCCTCCACTTCGGCAGCAAAACGTAGTGGAGCAACTATTGATGTACTCAGTTAGAAATGCGGCAGGGTGGTCTGAAATATCTTGCGTATTTGCCAGATTCTATAATAAACCGTAGTTCAATAGTAAAAATTTTGCTGAAACTATTATTTCTAATTGTAAAAATTAGTGGGAATTTAGTCTATATAAATTGTTACTGTTGTAATGTATTTATTGTTAATGTATTTTTATAAGCTATATATTAATTATTACTGATATGATATAAATTTTTTGATGATGAGTGTATGAACTCAACATTACGAATTATCAAATGATAATGATTAATTACAGAGTACTATTCAGATCGCTGATATGCTTTAAACATCTACAAGGTGGTCTATGATGGAGTGGTTCTGAAATATAATCTGAGATTAAACGACTTACCTGTAAGGAAGTTCAATCTTGATTATATGAAGAACCACTACATCATAGACCAACCCAACCCTCCCTCATTTTCAGCTTACCCTTACGCGATCTGAAATAGGTGCACCAAAAATCATAATGAATCAATGGGCTGAGTATATTAATATGGAATATTTCGTTCATTCGGGTAAAAACTAGTGGTCGGTTTCCGCCTCAGAGGCGTAACTACAAGGTGGTCTATGATGAAGTGATTCTTTACATAATCAAGATTGAACTTCCTTACAGGTAAGTCGTTAATTCTTAGATTAGTATTTGAACAATTATCTCAGTTATGAGTGTGTTATTTTCGTTATATACAAACTACGGGCCACTTGTTGGAACTTCAGGAGAGGATGGTAACCTCAGAACGATTTCCCATATTTAATATGTTTACTTACACACAACAAAAACTTCTTTGATTATCCTTCCTCACGAAGTGAAATGAAGGAAACATCCAGTTCACAAAACTGCAACATCTATTTGTATCCCACTTCCATAAAAGATAATGAGCATCATAGTACATTGACATGCTTTGGTGAGCCCACCAAAAACATCGATTGTTTTCTAAAATGGAAAGGCTTGGACGTGACTCAACGGAAAACAAATGTATTGGAAACGATGAAGACAAAACTTCAGTGTCAGATGGATCAGAAGTATATGAGTTGATTTGTGACTGTTGCCCAGAACTTTTCTCAAAGGAAATAATAAATAATAGTAGTTTCTTGAATATGAAAACCAATTCCTTATTTATAAACCGTCTTTTGACAGAGGCTATGAAGTATCACTTTTGGAAGGGGGTGTATCGTAACTCAATATTTTGGAATGCTTGGCCAATTCCATCACATAAACGAAATCGAAAATCTTTTGTCAAGAAAAATTCTGTATTTCGAAAATTCGAACAAAATCCAAGGAAGTAGAGATGAATAATGTCACAAAAATATTTAGTTCCGAATTTTGATGAAATCTTTCAAAAAATTAATTTGATACTGAGTAATATTCATTTAAGACTGACAGAGCGTACGCCGAAACAAAACAATAAAGATTCCATTCAGAACAAATACATTGACACTGATTCAAATGGAAATCACTGTTTCTCATTCAGGTTTTCTCCAGATATTCATGATGAAATAACAAAAAATATGAAAAAGCTATGATATAAATTATTACTAATATGAAAATCTATTAACCTCAAGGTGCAATTGTGAAAACACGATTAACTGGAATTGAAAAAAATTCAGAAGCGATCAGTTGGGTAAATTTTCTTGGGCTTCTGGGATCTACTTCTACATCATCAGACAAAAAATGTGAAAAACTTAAAAAAAAACCACAATGGAAACCCTTAATAAAAATATGTAATGCATATACAGAAATTTGTTTCAGAAACAAACCGAAAATTTTCGTTTGAAAATGGAAAAATTTTTTTGAAGATTTACTCACTTCATAACGTATATGTTTTATTCTCCCCACCTCCTGAAATTTCCCATTTCTCATGTAATAGAGAACTGGAATGCAATTATGTTTTTCCCAAATACTAATCTCTCCTGGAAATCAGTTTCATTTAGTCGGGACGACCACCGATAGTCCCATTTCGGGATACTTGCCCCTCGTCAGTAGCGTGTATATTTCAGACGGAGTAGATTGTTTGAGTATCCAAAACAAAATTGATTCCAACTAGTCATAAGATCTATCTGCATTCGACTCACTAACTCACTAACGTGGGAATAAAATATGAAATGGCTAACAACGGATAAAAAAACATGAAACTCTGAACGTTATTCAAAATTTGACTGACAAAGTCAAGTACTAGAGTTTTTATTTTTGTCATATTTGAGTAGGTATTCGTGAATGTTTCAGAGATTTTCAATATCAGTTTTTTCATTCATTAGCTATTATTCGTGATTGAAATGTACCATGCCTGAAAATATTCTTTTATTTGTAGTCATTTCTGAATCTAAAATATGTGTTATGTATACGTACAAATGCTATTTAACCTATCCTTTAACTTTGTAAGTTCTACAGGATGAATAAAGTGATTTAATTTTCAAATATAATTCGATGATCTTCCGTAATAACATGTTCTTGTTCACGCACAAGAATTATCATTTCATCTACAGTCGCTCTCATGGGAGGTAATTCGACTAATCAGAGGTTAAGATGTTTGTCCTATATATATTTTAGAACAGTCCATAAAAAAAATTTGTGCACAAAATTGGATTCAGTTTACTGTCCAATTTAAATATAGTAGTGACATTGTTTTTGAAGGTTTTAAGGTCATTTTTTCGAAATTATTTAATTTCGGTGGTAATCCGTGAAAATATAGAAACGATTCATATATGAATGTTCAAATACTTCACTATTTTGAAAATTTGTTTTTTCATGAAATGAAATATTATTCCCTAAAGATCTGGAATACAAACTATGGATAATAATTTTGCTGAAATCAGATGAATTTTCATTTTGCAAATCCAGATGGGTAATTTTAAGGATTTTGTTTCAGATAATTTCAGCTATTTTCCATAATCTGAGTGGACATGATAGCCATTTATCCATCAAAAAGTTAGGCACAGATAAAAATGAAGTAGATGTCTGTAATAAATCTGAGGCCGGCCCTGACAGAGCGAGAAAACACATGACTATCGAGAATGTATCCGCGAAGCCTACGCGAGTAATCTGGAAACGTGTCGAAATGACGAGAAAAGATCGGAAATGTTCGTTGCCGTAATATAAACGGCGCTTCCCTGTTCGACAGTCAGTCTGTACTTAGAAAACGAGCTGTTAACACATTGTGCAGATAAACTAAACGTGTGTTAATAAATTAGTTACGGAAATATTGTAAAACTAAATTAGTTAAAGACAGTTAGTGCTTTAATTCGTTACATGTCATTGGCCAAATTGAATGAAAATTATTTTCATTCTGATACATTAATTGATGGGTATATTTGGAAATGGAGACGGTGAAAGAAGGAAAGTTTCTCAATTTGAGAATCATTGATAGCTTTAAATTCATGCCAGCTCCACTGCAATATTCCGGAGACAATTCCAGAGCGCAGTGTAGTGAGATGTGAAGGTTTCTGTGTAACAAAATAAACTTCAATTGAGGCAGAAGGGATATTGTGACATAATTCCACTCTGAGTTCATACTGATCGCTGAGCTCCAAAAGTTTCCGCACCTATTTAACACCATGGCATACACTCAAATCATGAGTTTATTAATGTATCGCATTGAAACTCAGATCGGTTGATTCCCAAAACATTTTTCTTTTATCAGAATCCAAATCGACGGCTTTCGCCTACTCCTTGGCTGAATAAGGCATACATATATTTGTAGGTGAAAGACCTCTGGAAAAACACAAATAGTATTCATCAGTTTGAAAATTATGTTGTTCGAAAAAAGCAATCACTTTGAATTTGAACATGTTTTAAGCGAGCTGATACATATGTTACATTAAATGCCCATAACATTTAATCTAACACAGCAAATATCACCAACGAGTGAACTTTAGAACCGAGATGCTCCTAAGAACTCTGACCTATATATCGAAATAAGAATTATTCCTTCCATGAATTACTGCAACACGTTTTGGAATCCACAATTTGGAAGAAAAATCAATTTCTTTCTATTGTTAATAAGATCTGAATGAATTAACGAAATGGTGTGACACATTGCTCTCATCATATAACTTGAAAATGTCGGTTCAAGAACCAACACGAATCTCACAACATTCATCTTCTACTATAGACTATATTTGCACAAACCCGGATGGAGAAAAATTGACGTGCAGTATGATCTCAGGTGGTATATCAGACCATGAAGGTATAATTTTCAAATTCCTTATTAAAAGTAATAACTCAAGAAATCATTCAAGTTTGGTAGAATATACACTTCCAAAAATTTCAACAAATTCAAACACAATTGAAGAATGTTTTCCCAAACGGAAAATAAAGATTAGAAAAATAAATGAATCGTGGATTACACAGGACATCAAAATTTCTGCGACCAACTTGAGATCGCTACAGTCAACACGAAAATATTTTTCCGATAAATTTTTTATAACATTTTTTGACAAATATCGTCAATTCCACAGACCGGTAATTGAACACGCAGAAGAAATTCATCACAAGAGTAGAATAAACAAAGCTGATAATAAAATAAAAGAAAACGGCCATAGTGAAAAGTCTAAGAAATAAATCAAATTCAATTCCAGAACACGTCAATATGGATCCGAAAACACTCAATGATTTTTACTGCTCAATTGCTCAAAAACTAACGTCATCCCTTGGTCCCACTTCAAATCCTATGGATTATTAAAATAATATAAATATGCCCACAGCTTTTACTCTGAAGACACAAATTTATTAGAGCTGAAAGAAATCTTGCAAGTAAAGAAAACAAAAATGCAACGGGCATTGATGAAATTCCAGTGAAAATTTGAAATAACCTTCTTGATTCCACTTTGAATACACTAGTGATGGCTATAAATAAATCCTTTTCCCTTGTAAACTTCCCTCCGTGTTTAAAAACAGCTCTTGCAATTCCTATTTTCGAAGGCGGTAATACAGAAGATCCAAATAATTTCAGACCTATCTCCATGCTCTCAACACTCAGATGGAAGGTGACAAATAATAAGGTATTATTCTTTATAAATGCAATATATTAACCAACCCTCAATTTAGCTTTCAGGAGGCAAAAGGAACAAATAATGCAATCTTATCCTTTCCTGAGTATGTCTCAACAATGGTGAGGACGTAGCTGCAGTATTCTGCGATTCCTCCACATCTTTTGATTGTGTAACTCATAAACTTCTTTTGCAAAAGTTGAACTACTATGGCTTCAGAGGAGTGTGTGATGACTGGTTCAGGTCATACTTAAGTGATAGAAAACAGTCAGTAAGATTAAACGAAAAACTATCACACACTAATGATATCTTATGGAGCGGTCCACAAGGATCAGTACCGGGCCCGATTCTTTTTCTCATTCATGTAAATGACCTTGTTACTCTGTCTATTCAAGGACTTTTCACGATCTTTGCGAATGATACCACGCTTCTTTGGCATGGAAAAAATACTTTTAATATGTGATTTAGAAGTTGTGAAAAAATGGTGTAACGCAAACTACTTGTACTTCAATTCTGAGAAAACAAACCTACTCATCTTCAGCTGTAATATTGACAATTTATACTTGAATGGAAAAAATCTTGAGAATAAGAACCAATCCAAATTCCTGGAAATCTTCATCGATAACAAATTAAAATTTGATCAACATATTTCAGCTTTATATGAAAAATTGTTATCAGGATGTTATGCACTTCGAATAGTTTCAAATGAACTGAGTTCATCCACAGCAAAAATGGTATATCATTTCCAGATTGGGTCCCACTTGTGATATGGTGTTGCCTTCTGAGGAATTTGCAGTCAACAACTTTTTCATTCAGTATTTGTTTTGCGGTTAGATACTTAAGCAAGGTGGGAGTGCGTGAGTTATCCAGACCATTATTTTTGAGAGAAAAAATACCCACTATCACTTGTATTTTCATACTGCTTGCCTGATTTACAAACAACATAATACGGTTGGAACTCCAGAACATACAAATTACATAACCCGCAAGTAACTGAAAATAAAATACATCTTTCTGTTCCAAAAACGAGCCAAAGTATTCTTCAATTCATGAAAGTAAAAATCTGTAATAATCACATACCTCACTAAATTAGGAAGAAAAAACGCTACAAAAAGGTTCAGAAATCTTGTTTAAGATGCCCTTGCAACTATGGCGTACTACAATCTTTATGAATATTACAATGGAACGTTGCTGTAATTCAATTAATATAGGTATTTGTTGTTGTTTATATTAACACCTATATTTAAAATTATATTTTATATTGGGGTATATCTTATTTTATTGCCAGGACATGTGAACTTATGTTCAAATTGTGTATCTTTTTTATTTATATCTTTTGTAAGAGACTATACATACTATTTTGTCTTTTATGTAGTTTAGCTCAAATTCTGTTTGTGGGTATTTATGTTTTTGAATTTTTTTTTTTCATTCTTTGCAGTGCTATATATAACAGATTTGTCAATAAGATTGTATTTTCTTGGACAATACAGTATATGTCTGTTTGAACGTGGTTGACAATGTTTCGTGGTGTATTTCATCAGTTCGGACTTCCATTGTCTAATATAATATAAATTGAATTGAAAACCCTGAAAAAAACAATTAAAAATTAACCGAAAATAACAATTTTATCAAACACAAACTGAATTTATCAAAAATTAACATACAAGCTATAACCAAACAAATAAAATCAAAATATTAATAAAAGTTGAAAATAAAGATTAAAAATTAATATTAGCAAAAATGAAAAACAAATTGAAAAATGTCACGACGTTTCGATTGTTAGTATCCACAATAGTCTTCGGGTGATAAGTTTTTAATCTTTATTTTCAGCTTTTATTAATATTTTGATTTTATTTGTTTGGTTGTAGCTTGTATGTTAATTTTTTGTGAATTCAGTTTTTGTTTAATAAAATTGTTATTTTCGGTTAATCTTATTAATTTTGTAATTGTTTTTTCA
>WOGN01008511.1:0-11266 GCA_015342105.1 Leptinotarsa texana
GTGACATTCATTTTTTGTGGAGGACTTTCTTTGGGTATATTCACGTTCCACATAGTTTTCAGATCGTGGAAAATGAAAATACCCAAAGAATGTCGATAAATGTGGATTAATTTTTTTTACAATAAAGTGTATTCTACGACAAAATCAAAAACGGACTATTACAACTATACAATTGTCTATAATACCTTTTTTCTCTGAGAACCAAAACATAACAGATATATTATTGAACATCAGACATCGCTGTTTCGACCCGTCATAGGTCTCATCAATGGTGTTAGGCTGAACCACAAATGCATTGCCTCAACGGTCCTTAAAGGATAAGCCTTTTTATGTTTAGAAAAAGAAACGACCACTCTACATTAATTGTATATCAATTAGGGAGAAGTCATCCCTTTGACAGAAGAAACTAGAATAAAGTACATTTAGCAGAAATATTGAGAGGCTATAAACGTGAGATTTTTCTTTTTGGTTAAACAAAATGTCTTCAAGATTTTGAAGGTTTCAACTTTTAATAAAAAAGACTAAAAAAGTTTACCGCTGTCTGCCTGTTTTTCAGTCTGTCCTTTCGCCCATGACTGCGGTGGATATTATCAAAGGCAGTGAGGTAACGGACGCAGTGTTCTCATTGTACTCTCAGCTTATACTACTTCGTCTGGTATCTGTGTTTCTGATATTTTTATACTTAGCATTCTTCACAATGGCAGAATTTTCTAAAAACAGGTTTCTATTCTCAAACCTGTCGAAAAAAAGTGAAGTATAGGTGCGACATTCGATAACCTAAATGCACCCACATTTCACACTTAGTTCAGTTCACACTTTCATCTCAGTAGGTAATAGTCGTCCCAGTAATAGTTTTCGTAAAATAATAATAATAATAATTTGTCTCGCTCTTGGCGAGACAAATATCGTCCAAAAGGAGGAGGAAAAACTGATAAAATATCGAGATTTTCTCTTCGAACTCCGCAGACTCTATCCAGACCACGCTGTCAAGATGGTTGTTCAGATTATTGGAATCCTAAGAAGAAATCTTGGCCGTACAGATGCAGAAGGCGTTGGTTGATAATGCTCGCGCTCCCTCCCAAATTTATCGGGCTTCGGGAGGGCCTGATCAGCGCATACTTCGGTAAAAAAATAATAATAATATCAATAATTATAATGAATTGTCTTGATTTGTGTATACTTATTCAAGTATTGAACATAACAAATTGAATAGCAAACTGTCTTTGCTTCATCATACAAAACTTCTGACAACAATTTTTGATTGACACTAGTCTGGTAACTAGTAACGAACCATTCCTAACGTGAATATTATCCTGAGTTATATAGTGTTTAAGTAATTCAACGAGCTGACATCATTTAAGTAGGTCCGAGATATTGAATACATATCTTTAACATATCTTTAGGTCGTTCTGCTATTTCTGGATCTTCGTTCTTTTCAAAATGCTACTGAGAATCGGTGACAAGGATGAGCTATTCCACATTTTTGTTGATAAAAATCTTACATACCTAATTTCATATACTCCGAAATAGATTCTACGTTCAATTTTTTCATTCAGATTAATATGAATTTACAATTTAGTTTTCACAATTCGTAGAGTTTTATTAACGTGAATATTGGTGAATGAACTCAAGAAATCAAAACCCTCGAGAGAACGCAATTTTGAATTCATAATCCATTGAGTATCTCAAGAAATCATAATTACTCAGTATGCAACTTTCCCTATTTCCAGACAAAAGTTTTAGAATTTCGCGTATATGCGATTGAACTGACAAGATTGGGAAAAGATAAAATCCCGAAAATTGCTTCCCCACAAAAATGTCATATCGAAGAAAATTCTTTCACAAGAGGCATAGATCGCACTACTTTACATGAAGTTGTCTCACCCCGACCTGAACATTGTCCTTCAGTCTTTTTCAACCATTCTCTCACTGTTAGAGTCACTTCATGTTTTCTCTTGACATTCTCAACATGAGGACCGGAAATATCACAGAGACGTCTCCCGCAACCAATCAATAACAGTTACGCGGAATACTTTCAAGTCAAACCGTCTTTCCTAATAATCTGTCTGGCTCTATTTCGGTGATCCGCCCGTTCGGATGCCGGATTTATTCGCTACATTTCTAACTGATGTGCTCTGTTTATTTATTATACTTCGTATCCAGACTACCTGGATTTATATCACAAAGATGTTCTATATTCATCTGTTTGTTTAACTCCCGCCGCGAGTTTATTATTTTTGATTCGGCATTTCGCGAACACCTCATTAACGGGTAAAAAATAATTACTGGTGGTTATCGTAGATGCGTTACATCATATCTTTATTTCGACATTAGGATTTCATCGCCAGAAAGTGGAATCGACGGAGGTTAACTTTGGAACAGAACATTTCTTCGGATTTTGGCAAAACACTAGAGAGATCGAAGAACATTACAGTATATCGTTACGACGACTAGAAGCAAAATTCATCGGAATTATTTCCAAGATATCTCTCGCAAACTGTAAACCTACTTCTTTGAACTAAAAATTTTTCTTTGACAATATTTCTAGTTTTCTGACACACTAGATCGAAGAAAGGGATACCATATTGTATGAACCGCTCAAAATCAGTGGGTCTATTCGACCTTCCACTACAATCTGCAATAAGTCATGGTTTCTCACCCCTATTCATGTTCAACCAAATATATCCAGCTTTTCAACGAAGTCACTTAGTTGGTTTGGTGACTGATATTTCAGGTCAACTGGCACGAGTGAGAATCTGAGAACCAAGGCTGTTTCGGTACAGACTAATCATCTGCTTCACTATCGAAGTGTGAATTTCATTGTGGAGATAATCACTGCCAAGGTTGATGATTCATGGTACATTTTCCTGAATCTAATGAGAACCTGATCGGCGGTGAATCTGCGACTACTTTCGACAGGTAGGTGAGCAACATACATGTCTGTAGGAGACTCTTATTGAGTTGTCATTGGTGTAGTTGATACCCAGTCAGAAAATCATATCAGATAACCTGCAGCTATGAAATCCTATCTGTAGACTACCTTCTGGAATATCCTTACGGTATCAATTATGCAACACTGAAAAGGTTTCAGTTAATTGGTCGATAATGAATTTGTCGAATATTCAAGGATCAACATTCTTGCTATAATGGCCACAGCAACCTTTCCGTATGAGGGTATCTGTAAATCAGCTGTACATGATGATACATCAGATTCAGTTATGCAGGGCTTTCAAGTATTTGTTTTGGGTAAGTCATTGTTTGAGTATAAGCGTTCGCTAACCTTCCCGGGAAAATTTGCTTCCTTTACTGATGCAAAGTCTGCTTTTGCTGCTCAAAAATCTGGTGCAAGGCAGATTCACAAAATATCCTGCTCCAGAGAAGGCGATAAGTTGCTCTTTGACTGTACCACGTAACCTCCCAGGTTGGAAGCACTGAGAAGCGTCAATAATTCATTCGATATTACATGGAGGACATTTGGAATCATTATGTCGACGGCTATCTCCTCTGTAGACTCGGAGTCGGATAGTTAAATTGCTTCATTAAGGGGGGATCCTAAGGGTGGCAAGGGAAAGAAGGTCCATTTCAGCAGAGCCCAGTATTACTTGTGACAAGGTTTTCTACAACGAGAGGGTTGCTAGTATGGAGTGACACTGAACGGGCTCAGAGTCATACGTGCTCTCTCACGGATACACACACCTTAGGATGCGGCCGTCATTAAGAAAGAAGGGTTACGTCATCTAATAGACGTGTTTTTACTCTCCGCTGAGTAGAGATTTTGAAGCTTAATAGTAATGTTCTATCTAATTACCTACATAATGATGACTGGTCTGGAAACTTTGAATTAACTGACGGGTAGATATAGAATGAATAAGTCAATAAGAGTCCCAAATACCAATGAGAATAAAAACTACGGAAAAAATATATCTAGAAACACACACGGAAAAACTCTTATGAAGGGGCTCTTCGGTGATATTATTGAAATTGGTTCAGAAAAAGATCAGATCTATTCAGTGGTCACTGACTGTACAAAGAATTCCTTTATAACGAAGACCATTACCATTTACAGACCATCTGATTATGTACAGTAGCATATGGCAAGCATTCAACAACATTAATAACTGCATTTAACTATGACAAATCCAAAGTTTAAATAATGATGAGTAGATTCTCAACAAAGTTGACCCATTTCCAGTTCCACTTAACTTGTGAGTAGAGCTTTAAATTATTCTTTTAATAGTGACAAAAGGTGTCAAGATTGTAGACATTTGTAGACAAAATTTGTGATTGATACTATCAACATTTTAATAACGGTTTTGTCTCAGTGCAGAAATAAAAGTGGTGAAAAATAACAACTTGAAAACCAATTGTTATAGGTCCATGGGGTGCGATACTTGATGAAAATCCATATTAAAACGCATTAATACACTTTATTGTATGATTTTCACTATGAAGGGTTTTACAAAAACCGCGACACGTGTTTCGCGATATACAATGGCTTTCTCAAGCTTGAGAAAGCTATTGTATAGTTTATTGTATAGCAAAACACGTGTCACGGTTTTTGTAAAACTCTTCATAGTGAAAATAATTCAAAAAACTGTATTAATGCGTTTCCGTAGAACTTTGTTCTATGTAGTGTGAGTTAAACCTTATTTTACATGAAAATGATTTCTGGTCGATTCTAATTGTTTTTTATGAAACACTCCCAGCAGTCTGGAGTCTGAATATATTTGACAGTTCCGTGTCTGAAACAACCCACAGACGAAATTCTCAGACGTCCGTTCTACCACCTGGAATTTCCACATATTTTCAGAATACTACAAAGTTTTCGCGGAGAGAGAGAGAGAGATCCTCGCTTTTTTATGTGACTCAAATAAAAAACTATTAAAATAGTGGTTTTAAACGCTCGAAATCGGTGGCAATGTCTGGCTGAGGTGGCGTTTTGCCAAATGAATCACAGTTTGTCGTGGATCAGGGCTGCCTGCCAAATTTATCACTCATAAACGCTGCAGTGGCGTTCCCAGGTGAATCACTTCGAAATTTCATTACACAACGCGGTATTTTCGAAGAAATCCTTAGATAATATTTTTTCCAGGGTATTTCTACATTATCCCGATGTTGGTGTGAATGGAATGCAGTGATTTACTGGCGTTTTGATGCCTTACTATTTAGGTGAGTCAAAAACGTGAATGAAATAGTCAAAATAGTATAGAACATGGAGGTTTCCGCAAAACAAAACTCAACTATTCCATTCAGAATTCTAGCGCTATTTCTTATCTATGTCAACGACATTGTAATTAATTTTCCATGTGCCATCCCTTTGCTTACTAATAACACAAACACTGGTTTAGAGCCAACAAACTTTCTGAACATGAGTAATACTCGAAACTTTTAATGCAATTCTTACACGAATAAATGTAGTTTAAAAAAACTAAACAACACGCTTTTAAAGAACATCTAACTAAAAAGTTAAAAATATTTTTTTTAAATGAGCTTAAAACAATAACGATTGTTATTTAATTATTGTTTAAAGCTTAAAAAAACAATTTTTAACTTTTTAGTTCGATGTTCTTTAAAAACGTGTTTTTTAGTTTTTTCAAACTATATTTATTTTTCACTTTTTAGTCCGATTTATTGTCAAAAATATTTTTTTAAGTTCAAGTCACTAGTATTCAAGAATGTAAAATTCCACTCAAACAATATAATAAAGTTTGAGGTCACAAATTCTATAGTAATACTGAGATGCAGTAAGTCTCCAACTCTAAAACTGTAAAATTTGTTTCGAATTAGAGAGAAAATTTGCAGTAATAATTTCAAAAAACAATTCAGTCTTGATGTTTTGATTTGACATTTTATTCAAAATATTAATGGACCAAAAATATTTTTTCAGTTAATAATTACTGACGAAATTCAATACAGTCTTTGAACCCCTATTGTGGAAATTCCTGATTCCCTTCCTGGATGCTTATTTAGGCTATACAAAGAACCTGCCTGCACATTTAAAGATTCTAGGTTCAGTAGCTTCGGCTGTACGTTAGTATAAGAGCGGGCAACAGTTAGTAATTTATATATTACAGTAACTAAAAAAATATGCCAACTGAACTAAGTAATGAATAGCTTCGAGAATTGAATGACGTTCCTTATACTTAGACCGCCCCTCTACCCCTGCGCATCGTACGCCGTCGTCTTACAGTGGACGAGACTTAGACACAGTGGCTTACTGTGCTAATTTGCATCAAGTTGATCTCATCGTGATAAATTTCAAACGATTCGTCCAGATTACTTATTGTAACAGGCAAAGTGTATCTATATTAAATACTTGAAACGACAATTGTATCAATTTTTATAAGAATTTGACAGATATTCTAAAATGTGCATTGTAAAAAAGTATCCAATTTACTTGTATTTATGGCTCTATAATTTGCATATAGTGACTACCACATAGATATATGCCATCGCGGACTTTCATTTGGACTATTTAAGATTAACTTTACGATACATTTATTTGCATGTATCGGCAGCGCACGCCAAGATAACTCTCAAGAAGCAAGAATTTTTCCGATTTACTTAATACTTGTCGTTATATTATAACCAAAATCGCACAAAACGTTTGTAAAATGCAGCCTATATATTATTGTGATGCATTAGCTGCATTTATGTAAAGTTTCATCTAAATCAGTTCAGTCGTTTAGGCGTGAAAGATCCACAAACATACATACATACATTCATCCATCTTCACAAACTTTCACATTTATGAAATTACTGTAAATTAGAAACTCCAACGTCACTAAAAGCATATGGTTCGAAAGAGTTCAAAAAATGTGCTAGAAAATCATTACACCGATATGTTTCCTATACGCTCGATGGATTCTCCAAATGCAATGTAAAATTTGATAGCTTATCAGTATTAAACGATATATTTTTTACGTAAATATTAGCTAGTAATCTTTCTCTTATATTTACGAATAATGTAATGTAAAAATGTAACGTGGGTATTTCGGGGAATAAATATTCTATTTATCTATCCATCGGAATGGTAGATATTTCACATTGAATACATAAGTAATGTTAGACTGAAAATTTCGTAGGCTAACAAATTTTTTAAAATGAAATTAAATGTTATCATTCAAAATAGTTGCCTTCTAGGGCGATACAACAATTATAGCGGTCATAAAATTTTTCGATACCATTTTTATAATGATATTTGTCTTTAGCCTCAAAATATGCCTCAGTTTCAAAGATTACTGCTTCTTCAGCGTTATTTTTTTCTCTAGAGAGCATTCTCTGTAGGTCTGAGAACAGGAAAAAGTCGCCGAGGGCAGATTTGGATAATACGGTGAACGCGGAATCACTTCGGAGCCCAATTCATGCAATTTTGCTCCAATAACGCTGTGAAGATTTTCCCTTTTCAAGATAGGCGGTGAATATCGTACCATGCGCATCCCAAAATACTGATATCATAACCTTGCCAGCCGACTGCACGTCCAGTTTTTGTCCATTGTCACATATTGATGCATAAATTCGGTTTTTTTATGGTGGAACAGCTTCAACCACTGCTCAAAATCATGAATTTGTCTGTATTGAAAACTTTATAGAAATACAGATCATGAAATTATAAAACAACAACAAAAATTTCATCAGTTCGGACAAAAATTATTTGGCGCTTCGGGACGACTTCATTGATTCCAGCGAAGCATTTGCTTTTTCAGCTGCAAGAAAATCCGGAAAAACCTGTAGCACCACATCATCTGAAGATCTTGATCTGCCAATGTCCTCTCTTTCATAAAACAAAATGTAGGATATTTCCAGAGGCTCCAATAAATTCAATACATCCCCAGAACACTTCGAGACACGACTATCGTCAAACTTAAAGCAGTCCGTTTCGTCTTTGACCAAGGCGTAATAATGACCAAATTCAACGCCAGAACCACAGTGAACAATGACTGCATGAATATTACAAGAGTGGTCTGCTAGATTGAAGTGTTCATCTATTGCGAAACTTCGATAGGGTTTGGTGCTTCCAACAGGGGTTAAGTCTTGTTTGAAGATCATCAGTGTTATTATTAGATTGAATGGTGCCTCAGATCTGTTTTCTCATAACAGTCAGTTCGTTTGACGCATGTTTGGCAATACAGTCGATCATCACCTGTTAAAATTTCCATTTTCAGATGATTTAACAATAAGATTTGCACGGACGGGTTATTAGTCATATTAGGAAACGCTAGTTGAAGTTCCAGAAATTCACATACGTTTTTGTTACCTCTTGAACATTTACTACAAAATAAACAGGTGCGGATTTCTCCAGCGAAAGCTTTAGAAACACAAGACGAGATAAACTGTACGGAGTCATTCTGCTATTTTTTGCTCACGAAGAGTATTCAACAAGAATCCCAAGAATTTGGAACAATTCTCTTAATGTCCTAACGAGTATCTAGTGGACTTCAAAGACTCCAGGAAATCGGTTGGTGGGAACGACGATACATTCTTATGAAACGGCAGCTGCATGAACAGGTGCTTGAGTTTGGTGAATAAGTAGGAAACATTCTCGTTCTCGTTCATCGTTAAAACCTCGTTCTTGAAATTATTCGTCATGAACAACACTTGTAAAATGATATTCATGTAGCAAGTGTTTCCTAAATTATCTAATCCAATTTTCTTCTCAAGATTTTCAGAGATCCTGCATGAGATCCATTTCTCAAGCTGAAGGGTTTCTCAGAGGGATCGATTCAGCTCTTGCTTCATGAAGCTCTTCCACTGATAGGCAACCACGAGGACCGCAACTCATATTTGGGGAACAAGAATGACCTAAGTCCATTGACCGCACTGAAAAAGAAGAAGGTAGATCGATCACTTGCGAATTAACCTTGATAGAAGACTGATGAATATCCACATATCTCGGCTTGTTTCGAAGAGATTTTAGTTCCGTATTGAAATGGAGGAAATGCATGATCTCATCAAAATTATGTGGAGAAGGAATAGTTTCAAGGACCGAAGCAGCATCACCACGTTGAATAGCAACACTAATTCTTTTTATCAAAAAAGAGGTAGAACGGTAATGTTTCGTTGTTTGGCCTATTCTCCTTTCGAGTTCATGAACGAATAACAGAGACTCCGAGCCAAAAACACCAAAAGTTTCAACGGCTACTGGATGGGACAGTTAGTTGTTATCAAGATTTTGGTATTTTTTTCTGTTGTTGTTTTTGGTCGCGTTTTTGTTGGTAAGCTTGCACAGCACCCACTTTGAACATAGCTTTCGTATACCCAAATATTCATGCACAATATGCTAAACACGTTCCTTTGATATCTTCAGAGCCATTTCTCAACGGTTGATTTCCTCGTGCAAAGTCCGAATAATGTTCATCAAGCCAAACCTTGGCTTCAACAGTATTTTTTTCGCCAAAAAGCAATGCTTCATTAAAACACAAAATTCCTTTTGATCCATTTCATTGCTTCACTCAAAATGTTCTATTCCACAAACTAATAGTCCGACAGCTGTGAAAGTTTTACACGTGTCTTATGAATGTTAGAGTTAATTAATATTTATAAGAATTTAATACTTTTCATCCCATTTAGTATGGTGAGACAGCAGAACTCTTATATTATGTAAAAAAATGTAATGGGAACGTGAGAAAAAAAATATTTGAAAGTATCATATATTCTCTTGTAGGACTATTATTTCTGATTACAGAAAAATTTAGACATAATTCAGTATAGACATCTTCTGTTTCCATCTATAAAGGATCGACAAAATAATCCAGCCATGCCACCCTGACTTCCTCTGCAACTTCTACTAAAAAAGGCGAAACCAGAGCTGCTATAAGTCTCATGTACAATGTACATGATTGGAGTGTTGGACTCAAATGTCCTTAAAGGACAAACAAGTTAGTATGGTCATCCCCCGTTCAGAAGAATCCAACTATGAGATCGCTAGACACAAACCCAACTTATAAACGCTGGTCTCTTGCAAAATCAAGCTTTGGTATTGACCGCCTAATGAAAAAACGCTTCTTGTTTTTTTCTGAACACTTCACTGGCAAATATCAGGCTAGTGAGTAATAATAAAACCAAAAAACCAAATGCATTCGTGATTGGGCCTAGCACCATTAATGAATCTTACGGCAGGTCAAAAAAGTGCTCTCTGGATCACAATTTTTTTATTTTATTTTACTGTAGCTGCGTATGCTGGTGAGCTTTGTATGTGTGCACTATGCACAACTTTGCAGTTCGACATCCGAGAAAGTGTCAGCATACCAAGACTTTGTATCCAATTTGATACCCAACAAATCAATTGACTCAGCATAATTTTATACCCTGTTTTGCCACATTTTACCATCTAGTAAAAAAACTGACGCTTGGTTTTTTTCTCTTCCCAAATTCAGGATCAGTGAGCAATACCAGCGTTGACGATAGAGGTATGAGAGAAAGAATCATCTGCCCGATTTCCACAGCCATTCAATAAGTTGGAGAATCACAGAAGCAATTATTTATGTCACTTGGCTGAATATCTTAAAACTACTAAGAATTAAAGAATCCCTGACCATGTAAAAGTTCAGTTTTAATAGTTTGTTGATTAGTCTAGTGCAGAGGTTCCCAAACTTCTTTTTTATAATAGATAACTTTCAAAATTTTGGTGGTTCCGGTGAATCCCCCACAGCTACATTTCTACCATATTTCCAAAACTAGACAAAAAATGTGAAGATTAGAACTAACCACGAATTAGCAGTTTTCGAATGACTTAAAAGTGAGAATTGATTGGTTGATTAATTAATTGATTGTGCTGTGAGAGGATGTCAAAAAAGTGAAGTTGGTCAATCGAAAAAGTGATTCGGTCCAACTTTTTTTGACAAACAACACTAGAAACGAATCAATTCTCACTTATTTCAATTACAAAACCCCCCATTCATTGTAGTAAAAATAAAATATTAGTGTTTATATTGCTGAAGAATTAAACAAGTTTATGCATGAAAAGGAAATTGAAATTCTATGTTTTTGAAAATGTCTACATCCATCAAAGTTCATGCAAGATTGCAAAGACACACAGAAGTTGTATTTCGTTACCTTGCAGGTCTGAACAAGGTTGCGGATGGCAGCGGCGGCGCTTTGCAAGTCTCGACATGTTGTACTAAATTTGGAATTTGCAAGTTTTTACTTGTAACAGTCGCTGAACTTGAAATATCATCGGCCTACATTGATAGGTGAAGTCAAGACAAAATTTTAGTTCTTCACTATCGAAACCAGATACATTTTCGTTGACCCCCGCTTACGAAAT